>JACXGJ010007030.1:0-32317 GCA_016801105.1 Esox niger | reverse complement strand
CCATCTATCCATTCATCCCCCCATCTCTGCGTCCTTCCCTCCATCCATGCCTCCATCTCCCCACCCCTCTATCACCCAGAATCTCACCCATCAATCACCCCTCCATCTATCCATTCATACCTCCAGCTCCCCCCCCCCCCCCCCACCCACCCGAACGACAAATATGACTGCCAGAAAGAAAATATGACCAGCTGAAACGTTGTCGAACCAACACGAACTAGAGCCAAAAGACACATTTATGATCGGTTGATAAGAGGGCTTGTATGTCTAGTCTAGTTAATACCAATATAGTTGATTATTTCGAGATCCAGCCTATAAGAGAGCATAACACATCTTAACACACAAAAAGTGATATAGTCGGCCTACCAAATGTATAGGCTAATTTCATTTCACAAAGCCACAACGTAAATGGCACAAGGGTGCGCTTTCAAGCAAATGTCAACGCATCAGACTAGAGGCACCCATTCAAACCGCGAATGGAGCTCAGCAAAGGATTGCGCAATTATTTGACTTCATTTAGCAGCTTTATGCAAATTAGCTAAACCCTACCCGATGAAAGATATCAATCATTGACTGGTTTCCGCGTGTAAATATAACTAAAAGGACGCACGCTTCCATCTGCACATAGCCTACATCTAAATATATTGCCATAAAACGCAAGCAACCATAAACATAGGCTGATGAACAAAAATAATCGTGGATGATCAATCTTGTATACATATTCTCTAAACCTGACGGCTGGAACATTGCATCTAACGTATGCACACATCGGAGGAAACTTGATAAAAGTTCTAGGATACAAACCGAACCTCACCTCCCTACATGAATATTTAAAAGTTTCAAACATACTGTTAGTTCTGAAATTTGTTTCATAGCCTACGAATATTTAAAATTATCAAATTAAATACATGAAGACAAGACAAGCTACATTTGTTACAAATAAAACGTTTGAAGTTTGAAAGCCAAAACAAGTTTGAATATTCCAGAAGATAATTTCTGACACGGTTGTTTCAAGTTAATTTCAACTTTGACGAGACAATATCAAACAATTTGTGAACAAAAATGTTTAAATACATAAAAACAATTCTGCATATGGTTGCAGATGACATCTATATCAAATTTAAAGGACTGGCGCGCTCGAGCTGACATTCGGGCTGCGGTCCTCTTTGTTTGGAGCACTGATTAGACACAGCACGCGTCTATCCCTGGGCCAGATTGGCCGTGAGTCCTATTTCACAGTGAAGAGGTCAATTTGCCTTTCAAACGAAAACGGGATATCCAGCGTGGGCAGACGTGGTATTGTGTACCGAGACCAGAGGCCCTTACTTATGTATGCAGTGAAAGGTGTCTGATTTATAGTTAAACTGCCGAGGCGGGTGCTCGAAGAAATGAATTCCTCGTGTTTATGTTAACGAAATACAGACCTAAATAATATTTTTCTTTGGTAATGTCAAACAACTGTCACATGTTTTGGTATTGTTCATTTTAACTAGGTTTGTAAAGCTGGCTTTTGGCTCTTCACGGACATAACCTTCCAACGTTCTTCGGAATTACATTTTTTTCGTTTGATTCTATGAATGTAAATATCCTCATGCGAAGTCTTTGTCTTCTCAATCCCTGTCTTAATTCTAGATTCTGATGATTGTGGCAGTGATGGACATTTCCTTTTGGCAGCTCAGTGGCCCCCAACCGAGAGCCACAATGCCGCGGCACGTGTGCATTTGTATAGGGAACCATCAGACCGTAAAAAGAGGAGGGCCCGGCGTGTGCCTTTCGCGGGGTGGGGCTGAGAGCACACATTAATGTAATAAACCGCAAGTACATCTGCTAAGCTATCTGCACACCCTCCAACGAAATCCACCAAACCCAGGTTTAGAACCCGCCCACATCCAAATCCACTGGGATCTTTGTTTCTTCTGATTGGTTGAGGATGCGGCTACAAGGGGCGAGAACAATAGCATCATTCCGGCATAAAAAGAGTGCAGCTATGCCTTGGAGACGAAAACATTTCAGCAACACAGAGATCAATAGCTTAGCAAAACAAAATAAGTTAGTAACCGCGGCTCCCGGCGTTACTGTAATTCCACAAACCTGGATATTATCCGAGACTTCGCCCACCTCTCCAAAGTGCCTTTCTGTCATTGTTCGCAAAGATGCCCAAAGGATTCCTGGTTAAAAGAAACAAGAAATCAGCACATGTTTCCTACAGGACTCGTACGGAAGAAGATGAGCGGGAACATTACATCCCAGGCGTTCAGAGTCAGGTGGACTCATCCCCGCCTGTCTCTGCTGCGTCCAGTCCCGACCGCGCCGCCCCATCGCCAGATATCGCGGAAGACGGTTCGGTCCACAGCAAAGACGCGAAAGCGCTTCAGTTTGGCAATCCAGAGGTGGTGTACAAAACCCTCTACAGCCCCACCCGGCCCATCAGCAAGGACTATGAGAGGCGATATTACGAAAGAAGTTTCAATCTAGGTTCACCAATTTCTGCCGAGTCATTCCCAATAGCTGCCTCGCTCAGCAGCTTAGATCATCTACTGTTCGCCCCGGTGGATTTGAAAATAGGCACCAGCAACAGCAACCGCAGCGGGATCACCAGCAGCAACCCCGCTACAGCCATCAGGGGCGGGACCAAGAGGCCCGCATCCGACACAGAGCGCAAGAGCAAACCTGCCTCCAAGAAACCCAAAGCCATCCGAAAGCTGAATTTTGAAGACGAAGTGACAACGTCCCCGGTACTTGGTCTGAAAATTAAAGAGGCTCCCGTCGACTTTAAACCGAGAACGCAGATATCGGAAGGCGGGAAACCTTTAGGAGAATTTGTTTGTCAACTGTGTAAGGAGGCATACGCGGACCCCTTTTCTTTGGCTCAACACAAGTGCTCGAGGATAGTGCGAGTTGAGTACAGGTGCCCAGAGTGTGATAAGATGTTCAGCTGCCCGGCTAACCTCGCCTCTCACAGGCGCTGGCACAAACCGCGAACGCAGAGCGCAGCGGGGATACCATCAACCCAGAGCATCAAATCCGAAATCGCCAAAATGCCCCCCGGTGTCAAATCCATCACGGAGGAAGCCAAAGATCCCAGAACCGATCTACTGAGTGACAGAGACACCCCAAGCCCGGCTGTGTCTGAATCAGGCTCAGAAGACGGTTTATATGATTGTCAATACTGTGGTAAAAGGTTCAAACGTCAGGCATACCTAAGAAAACACATTATTGGACACCAAGCCTTGCATAATAAAATGTTCGAGGACCACGCGTTTCAAAACATCGATAGAGTGGAAGAGCAGGTGCAAGTGTCCTCCACATCCCAAGAGGAAAATCAAAACCAAAGTCCCCTGAATCTAAGCCCTGTGGACTGCCTACTCTGTCCAGTTTGCGGGGATAATTTCCCCAACAGGGCAAGCCAGGAGAGACACCTGCGTCTCATGCACTCCTCCCAGGTTTATCCATGCAAGTACTGCCCTGCTACTTTCTACAGCTCACCAGGACTCACGAGGCATATCAACAAATGCCATCCGTCGGAAAACAGGCAGGTGATCCTGCTTCAAATGCCGGTGCGCCCCGCTTGCTGAAAAGAAAACGCGTGCCTTCAACGAAAGCGGAAGGTTAATTGCCTAACGAGGGATGACGCGGCAGCTTGATGTTTAGATTTTGTTTTGGGTGAGAGGTGTATCCATGCCAATCAGTTGGTTATTTAATGCTTATCAGTTCCTTGAATAAAAAATAGTATATATTTTGAGATTTCTCTCAAATTAGTTTATTGAAAGAAAACAAAGCGTTAGTTTGACTGTTAAAGGTATTTTTCTAGGACAGCTGCACACGTGCTCAATAGCTTCTAGACCTAAGAACTGTTTAATTTACTATGGGTATTTCCCCTCATAAAAGCCTTTTAATTCACCGACCGTGAATTTCTGTATCATTACGCTTTTGTGCTAACTTACGAATCATGCAGGACAGACTCAGCCTTTCAACTTTGTCTTAACTTAAAAATATCGAAACATTCCCCTTTAGTAGAACCACAAATGCCTTTAGAATATAAACACATTACTCTGCTGTAAAACTGCCTTAACAGTCAGCATAATATAATGATTGTTTTAATTTTTAATGCTGGCACATATTATTGTTGCAATATTGTTTCATCATAATTTTATTTATTTATTTATTTATTCTATTTGCAATTTTGTAATTTATTGTTGTGTTGTGTGATTATTCGGTGGGTCGGTCTGGCAGTTCACTTGTCGTAGCCAAATGTTTTGTATAAGTTATGAGTTGTGCTAATTGTCGTGGATCCTGTCTAAATCTTCAATCTCCACAGCTCGTGTAAAACGTAAAGCTCTTACTTTAGATGCAATCTTTTTCTATGAACAGGTTATTTTCTTAAATGTCAGCTTTTATAGCGCTTTGATTGTATGTGTACATGATGTCGTCAATCGAAATAAAAAAATATTTTCAAAATGAAACCATTTAATTTGATATTGTGTGATGTTGACATCCTGGTTCTCAGAATACATTCTGCAGTTAAATTCCGACATGTTAAGTGTGTAAATTACATGGGCAACATTAGGAATACATTAATCCAGCGAAAGACACGATGTTACCTTAATAATTCTGGATACACTTACAGAAGTTCATTCAACATGTTGGTTTATTTAGTATAAACTCGTCGCGTTTTTTTTTCTTTAACTGGACATTGCTACACAAAAACTGATCACACATTGTTTCCCTGTCAACATTCATATATTTAAATAACATGCATATTTACGTGAAAGCTCCAAACCAAACCATTCAAATGGGTTGTGTAAATGAGCGATAACATATTAGCCGTGAAAACGTAATCCAGTCAAGTCATTTAAAAAAAAGTATTTCTGGTCATGTCAACGAAACCATCTGGTTGCCCACTCCGGTCGGCAATATAAAATCCACGCCAGTGATTGACGATTTATCATTGATAGGATTAATGACACACACACACACAAAAACAGCGCTTTATGAATACGGATTTGGTTTCTTCAAAGAGAGAGAGCACTTAGCTAGCAGTTACACACAAATTGCCATGCCTGGACACATGTCAACAGGACATAGAGGTCAAGGCCCTCACAACTCACCTCCAGATGAGGCGTCTTCTTTTTAAGACTGACCAGTACAACTGTCCCCTTTAAAGGGCCTGCCTACAGGGAACAGGCATATTCTCATTCACACTTTGGACACAGACAGGAAGGCTGAGGACAACATCCTGTAGCATGTGTGTGCCTCAGCCAGTGCTTAAGATTATTAATGACTGTGGACCTTTCAATGTAGTTCACTGACATGGGCAAGCATCTAGGCAGCAGCCAGTCAGTCAGCCAGCCAGCCAGTCAGTCAGTCAGTCAGTTTGTCGGACTGAGTCAAAAGACATCCTGCTAACTGCATAGAGAATTGAGGTCGGGGTTAACCCTTGATGGGACAAAGTAAAAATAGATCACACTTCCCAAAAGGCACATACAGTATTATAAACATCGTTCCCCGTTCAAAACTTGTGAATAATCATAAATATTCTGGCGAGTATCAGTTGATCTAAAAGAACAGGTTTAGGTGCATGTGAGTTCCGGGCTCCAATTATCGTCAAGTGCTCATCTCAAGTATTTAGCCATCCTCCGAACCGGGGCAGAGTAGAGGGGCTGCGTACTGTGCACCTGTACCTTCCAGTAAGGGCCCATTATCCCAGCTTCCCCTCCCCTCCCCTGCCGGAGCAGCAGGATGACAGATGGGAGGGGGTCAAGTTACCCCGGCTGCTACTGCTTGGCCTGGGTAGGAAAAAACCAAGGCAACCGCAAACCATCACGTCACCCCCTCACCCCAAAGCCACACAGGTTACAGTCACCCTGGCGTTGTAGAATCTCAAAAGATGATTTATGGAGGATAGGCTTAAGTTGAACAATCTGCAATGACCATTTAAAAAACTAGTGCTTAGGAACACTTATTTCAGCACTATGAATTAGAAATATTATTCTTAAATGGTTAAGATAAGAACATCTGCATAACAAAATACAGAAATCCTGCATCCATCACCCAATCAGTTACTAAAAAAATCTTCAAATTAGTTTCCTAACACATGCATGTTAAGCGCCAAATGTGACTTAAGGAAAAAGTCTCTATTATAATAAAAACAAGTAACAAAAAGGAAAATTATTCATAAAAGACAAACAAATTCCAATAATAAAAAAAACTACAATGGGACTTAAAGTATTGCGTGGGTTTACTTCTCCGAAATATGTGCCACCTGACAAAAAGCCATTAAAATCAATAGACCAAATTAAGCAGAGGAGACCCTATTTAGAATTTCAAATTGTTTTAATGAAATGTTTTCAATATTGACATTTCTAAAAGATAGCATGACTTCAGTCATTAAAAACAGTTTGATATGTTAACAAGTAATGATGAAATCTTCAAGCTTTTTTCCTCTCCCTCGTATACAAAGATTATATTACAGGCATTAATAGATTTATATTCGTAAGGACTGGAGCCCTCCATTTGACACAATGTACATGATTACTAATTCTAGAAGTAACTAACTGCTTTCTGGAAGTTGAACCAGTATGAGTAAGACAATCCTTGCCTTGGACAAATCAACGCCTTATTCCCATTCAACAGGGATCCCACTCATGACATAAAACACGAGGATCTACAATCAAGATTCAAGATGATGCGCAGTCAAAATATCTGGCTAGTCCTTTACAGTGGCTATGTGAAGGTGAAAGTGTTGGTCTTTGTGTACATTCTTCAAACGCACCACGTAGACTTTATTCCCTCAGAACAACGTCTCTGTTAGTGCATCCTATGTTATTAATCAGTGCTTAGGAAAGACAGAAAATCGAGTGGGAAAAATGAAGTCAAGAGAGGATGTCCAGGTAAGGCCAAGTAGTGCGACAGACATGGGTCAGTGTTGCAGTAGGGGTGGAGCTCTCCATCAGCACGGAACACCTGGCTTCCATGGCAACTGTACAGGGCAGGTTAGGGTGGAGGAGTGAGAACGGTGGCATAGCACCAATCTGCTTGTTGCTAGGAGGGAGGGCAGAGCTCTGCGCTGGTATGCCTTCTAAATCTAGAAATGAAATTCCCCAAATCTGAAGAAGACATCCTCAAAAAAAGACAAATACGACCAAACACACTCAGTCTGTTAATATTATGTAACATGGTGTGAAAAATGGGGAGGGGGACTCATCCTCTAGTTACTTAAAGAAATGTGAGACAGGAAGGCAAGGCTAGATATCCACCGTTTGTCACCTGCAACAAAGGAAAAAAAGACCTAAATCAGGTCTAGCAGAGGTTCAACAGTAGTGGGTGACAGGGAACGGATCTTGGTGGACAGACATTACACAGGCACAGCAAGATGCCCTTCCATATACACACAGCCATGTAATCAAACACGAATGTCTGCGTGTGCACGCACACAAACACGTGCATGGAGTTAGAATTCACCTGAGTCTCTCTCTAGACAGCACATGTACACAGTAGATTATACAACATAACAGCAAAATACATTAAATATTACTCCGTATGTACAAGCACAAACCAACACATCAAATGAAATGTAGAGCAAAAAAAACATTCAATGCTAATTTATCAATGACAGTGAGTGCAAAAGACCATCTGTAGGAATATTGGAATGTCGTAGCTTTACAATATCAGAAAACAACGAAACGTATTTGATTATAGCCCAGAAACCCAGGTTAAACACAGGGTACAGAGGGTAACAAAATTACTAAACAATTACAAATGCAGTCTCTTCTCATTTCAGGCAAAGCTGCATAAATCAAAGCATAACAAAATCCATCAAAATCCATTTAAAAGGATATTAGAGCGATAAAAAAACAAAAACAAACTTCGATTCACCTGCGTTGGAAAGACACCATTGATTGTCCACTACAGGTTCTTTACTATTAAGAACAGACTCCGGCGGCACACGCTCACATCACTCCATAACCAGGAAGTGTGTGGTAGCGTGCGTCGTTACGCCAAAGCAGCATCTCCTGTCACATTCCTTCTACCTCGCCACAACTAGAGGATGAGTATGGTTCAGATAGACAAACGGGTTTCTATGGCTCAAGACCCAGGATGAAATAACACACAAACAACACACAATTAAATACCAGCCTGCACACAGTACTGCACGAGAGTCATCAGTGTTCTGCCCAAAGGACTGGAGAGACAGTGGATGATAATGCTTTTTTATCCAGCAGACTTTTATAATATATTAACTACATATGTGCCTGCCTCTTTCAGTGTTTGTTTTTGTTTTGCAAGTGTAGCAAAGCAGCACACCACAGTGAAATCTTAAACAGCTTGCCTGTTTCTCTAGCTTTTAAGCAGTTTAGTTCTCTACATCAGTGTCAACATTCAGCTCAATAGCTATGGCTTGAAAGTTGTGGGATAGAAAAGGACTATTGAAATGCTTAAGGTAGGAAACACCATTCACGGAAATCCCTCTTTAAATGGCATATTCCTTCACTTTACTGACTTATTGATAATTATCAGTCAGGAATTAAAAGTCACATCGGAATAAACATTAATAACTTAATATCTTATTAATCTCAAATGTGCAGTTCAACAGCAAAACAATTGGAAAAGTATCAACAATTGCCACAAATTAAAAAAATTGCAATATGCTCCAGTTAAATGTTTAAACGAGACACACAAAACAGATGAACAACACACACCCAAACTGTAGAACTTAGTGTGAGGGGAGATGGGTTGGGCAGGTTGGATGTTTGGGGGTAATGACATTTTGAAATAGGACTGGCGGGAGGACAGGGTCAGGTGAAAGAGCTCAGTTGGAGGATTTGCTTATGGCGCTGGCTGATCGGCGGAGTTTTCCAGAAACTCTGTTCTTCGTGGCACGGGGCATCGTGGGAGAAACCTGGTCCACTGGGTCCAATCCTATGGAAACACTGAGCTCAGCACTTGTGCTGCCACTGAGGGAGCCTAGAGAGACAGCCAGAGAGGATGATAGATGGGGGGCATGATGGAGGTGGTGATAAAGAGGGAGAGATGGCAGAGGGGGGTAAAGAGGGAAAACAGAAGAGGTGAGACGTGGCAGCTTACATTGGGCCGTCGGACGTCGCCCACTCAGAGATGCCCTGACTACCGTGAACGCTTCACATCCCGAAGCGTTTAGAACACCAACACAAAACTGGAAGGGGAGTTTTTGAATAGAATTTATGACTAGATCAAGCGATACACACATTCAGATGCAATGTGAATGTCATGCTATCTTCACATGCTTTGGATCACTAGAGACAACAGAGGGACGTACACGGAAAGAGGAGAAAAGAAGAGCTCACCTATTTTAAAACACATGATAAGAAATCAATTGCCTATGTTCAGCATGAAGGGGATGTGGCACTTTACTTTCAAAACAACATTTTCGATTGTTGCACAATAACAGAATTCAACATTATGTTAACTGGACAGCCATGTCATGAACACAGAGTGTCTTGGGTTAAACATCATGGACCCCAATGAAACATTTAAACCAAAGCATACAGGCTGCAGGCAGTGAGATGCGAAGTAGAAGCCCACTCAACCACACCTCCCACCCCACCATTGATGCCTAGAGTATTATTATAAAAACCTTTTCTATGTCAAGATGACTTGAAACCAGGGAAAGAAAGGAGCATGAGCAAATTCGTACAAAATGGAATCCCTAGATTGGTCTTTACAAGAAAGTATGGTTGACATCTAAAATTGAATCGAAAAACATAACTGAGAATTTTTTTATTAAATATTCAACATATTGGCCTCTCATGCCTTCTTTTAGATGCTAGAAAGCAAAGCAATTGTGTAATTTGAATCTTTATTACTTGCTCTAATGAGCACTACATTTATTAAAGACATTTGGGATTGACAAAACACTTTTTTAAACACTCCATTTTGGGTCATATGTTGAGTAATATGTTATTCCAAGTTATAAAGCGAGTGGTTTTGATGATATCCGGCACACAAGACAAAACTATTTTCAGACTTTTTTTGGCTTGACAGCGCCGTTTTCACAACCAGTGGCCAACTGCGAAAGTAGCTGAGATTCCACAGCGTAATTTTTCAATATTCATGTTATGTATATTATCAACATTATATTACACACCATTAATCAAAAAATGTCGGACAGGGCTGTCATATCTCATTGGACTCTGGTGACTACTTATGATGGGTCACCTTATCTACAAGCTCAACTGTGGCTGTTGGGTGGAGAATGCGCTTTTCTCCAGGCGTAAAGATTCTGGCAAATACTTCCGCGTTCAGGAAGCAGTGTGATAAGATCAGAACAGCTTTGGGATACGTGCATCAGAGCACACATCTTGATGTTTAACTGTCCTTTATCTGCTGAGAGTTACTGTGATGAAACAAAGCTTTTATTGCAAACTGGACTGCGCATGCAAAACTGTGAGGGCAGAAACATTTAACAAAATGCATGAGAAAAAAAATACCATGGGACAATGTGATGGGTTACATTTTGTGAAAATCTCTTAAAACCTGGTCTTTTCTTGTCCTGGTTTCATATGGAATCACTCACATGGCATCTGGTTGCCTATTTTCTTTCCTCCCCTCCTTTCTCTTAAGCATCTCAAGTTCCTACGCCTAAAAGGGACAGCAGATGGCCATAGTACCAGACACTCCGCCCAGTGGACACAGGAATCCCTGACTTCCACTTATTCACAGGGAGAGGGTAAGGGTTAAAGCTGTGTGTCTGTGTGTAGGAGTGCGTTTGTGCGCGTCTTTATCATGCATATTAACAGAATACAGGCGGGCTGTGAGTAAACGTCTGGGCAGGTCTAGCCACGGTCCAACACCACACACTTCAGAAAACCACTCCCGGCCCCGTTGGCCATTCCACCAGTAGAACTACCAACTTCGGCAACAGCCTCACCCGTCTCCAGCCTCTCTTATCGTTGTCAGGGAGACGGCGGACAGGGCAGCTGGGCAGTGGGTCGGTAGGTCACAGATAGGACAGTCTCAGATCTCAACACAGACAGCACATCTATTACAAGCCCACCAGCACTGCTTCCTTTCAAACCCACTATCCCAACAGATGCGTTCATAGACAAAGGCTTTGGTACCATGAAAAAGGTGTTGGTGTATTTAAGCTAAAGGCCCCTGGGGTGGGGAACATAACTAATATAACCTGACTGAGGTATACCGGCCACAGTCGCAGGAAGAATCCCCCAGATGTGTTATAATGGTCACATTTCACAAAGCTCTGAGGTGCCTTATTGCTATTATGGATACTTGTTACTAACAAAAAGTAGATCGGCAAACAATATTTTTTTTGTGTTTTTCCAATGCAACATGTAACATGCAATATGAAATTGAAAATGTTTAATATAAATATAGAAATAACAATAATCCACTAGAGGGGAACAAGCGGTCTGTGACATTTCTGTTGGCAGTGGCCGGCTGTAACACAGAGCATTCTAGCCTGAGCTCCACCTCTTCTGCCTGGCCGAGAGGGACCGTGGGCTGGCAGAGACTTCCACTGAGACCCTTTAATTCTCAGAAAAGTGAGGTGGGAGAAAGAAAAGAAGAACCGGTGGAAGCACGAGTGAGAGGAACAGCACGCAGGAGAGGTAGGGGAGGGGAGAGGGAGAGAGAGAGAGAGAGAGAGAGGGAGAGAGATAGAGAGAGAGGAGGGAAGAGGGAAAATAGGGGGGAAAAGGACCTAAATGAGCCTCATCCTTATTGGTCCCCTGCAGCAGTTCAAACAAAGCTGCAATGACAAAGCCGTTTTCTTCCAGTATGGCAGGTGTTTGTGTCTCATTCTGCCCCGGGCCAACAGCCACACTTGGACGGGAGCAAGGAGGAGACAAAAAGGACAAAGGGAAAGCAGAAAGATTGCGCTGGGGAGATAAAGGCGCACGGCGTGACATGCAGAAGCAGACCCAGGGAGAAGTGTGCCCGTGTCCATCATGCTGCTACCTAGTCCGGCGCCCGGCTATATACTGAACACAACCCCCATACAACGTTAGATCAACGTTCCTTCATGAAGCAGTTGGTGGGTAAAAAAAAAGAAAAAAAGATTGTTAGTACCAAATAAAGGAGAAACCAGATAAGAGTGAAGGGGCGGGTGAGCGAGCGACGGTAGGCCCAGGGGCGGCACACAAGCTTTCCGGTCGGTGTTTTTGAGGCTTACCTTCTTCAATTACTGTAATGAGACCTTTAAAAATGTTTAATCTAAAAGAAAAACAGACAGCAGAGCGCCACATTAAGACAGCCACACCACAACTCGACTCTGCTACAGACAGACAGTCAGGGAAGGAGGTAAGGGGGACATTCAGACCTTGGCTGAGGTTAGTTATTCAGAATATGCGGACCACAATTAAAAAAGACAACAGCATTCAATACCGTGACCATTACCCGACAGCCAGTCATTTACTTTGTCGTGTCTTGGAGTCTCTTGTGTGACCTTTAAGATCTGCCAAGCTGATACCAAAGTATGCCATTATTTCAATAACTTGTTATTGTATAGGTTGTCAGGACTGCTCATTTAAATCTGACAATACAGCTGACAGACCATAGAGCAGCAGCACACAGAATGACCCTGAAAAGCTTCGGGATGAGTTTCCAAGGCGATGACAAAGACACTAGTGTAGTTCAGTTGGTAAAGCAGGGAAATTGCAAAACCCGGTTCAATCCCATGGCGGGTCAGTGAAAAGTATAAAAATGTACGTTTTCACTAATCTAAGTTTACTAAAATGCTATTGATTGTTTCAGTAAAACAGAGCACAAGAGAGGGACTCAGTTATCGTGTTACAAAATTCAATATACCGCTTCAGTGAACCTTACTGAACAGTGTGTGCAGTCACATGATGTACCATTACTCCGCACATAAAAACACTGATCAACCTGACCTCTACAACAACAATAGAGGCTCTCCAGTAGATAGCAAACGTAGTGGATGGAGGTGAGGAGCTGCTGTCTCCAGACAGACAGAGTGGTTTTTGGGGTGAGACAGAGGAAGGCCAGCCTGTCTAGACTTGGTGGAGTGGTTGAGAGCTCTTCAGACTCAAGGCAGGTTAGTCTCATGACATTCTTAACATCAAGGTTTGTTTTAACCAACTGAATACATGTATTGGAAGTTGCCAGGTTAGGACCAAATGCACGGTCTATTGGTATGGTCCATGTCCACAAGTGACCAAACAGGAAAACACACAGACACACAGCAACCCGTCACATAGCAGGGCCAGAGCGATGGGAGGGGGCATCTACTGGAGGCTGGCAATGACTCATGCAGGAGGATGGGCGATATCGGAGTCTGGGGGCGCATTACAGGGGGGCAAGACTTGGGTGCAGGTTTCTGTTATTTAGGGTCGCTTAAATAGACTGTGGGGTCAGTGGTGAAGGTCAAGAAAGCGGTGGAAGGTGGGCGTCATGCCTAGAGGAGGAAACGGGCAGTAGTCTTACAGTCCAGCTTGGCCCATGGGTACTCCACGCCCCAAACCATCCCCGGCCAACGCCGGCACGCTGCACACCACAGATGACATGTTAGTGGAGCAGTGAGCCAAAGCAGGGGAATCGGCAAGCCCACACACACAGCAGCATATGAACATGGGACACAGGCATCACGACGACAGAAAATAACACCCAATGACAAGATAGAGGTATGTAGCATAAGGGGGTTAGCGGCAGCATGAGGGGTGAGCGGCAGCATGAGGGGTGAGCGGCAGCATGAGGGGTGAGCGGCAGCATGAGGGGTGAGCGGCAGCATGAGGGGTGAGCGGCAGCATGAGGGGTTAGCGGCAGCATGAGGGGTTAGCGGCAGCATGAGGGGTTAGCGGCAGCATGAGGGGTGAGCGGCAGCATGAGGGGTGAGCGGCAGCATGAGGGGTGAGCGGCAGCATGAGGGGTTAGCGGCAGCATGAGGGGTGAGCGGCAGCATGAGGGGTTAGAATGAGGAGCAGCTCTTTAACCCTGATGTCACAATTACAGAACAGTTAGAAGACAGAATCAAGAATTCTGCTGAGTGCCGACTTGTCAAAGCTTATAACCATAGATACGTCATCAAGTGATTTAGGTTCCATTTAGTCAACTTGTTGCCAGTTTTGTCGTTAGACAATTAAAACATATTAATAATGGAGGCCGCAGTTAAATTATCTAAATCTCCTCCCGATAATAACAAAAACAACCAAAACTACCATTTCATAATGCAGTGTGCTTTAAAAGCTTCAAAACGGCATAAAAAATATAGGGTCTGTCCATTACATGGAGTTAAATACATTGCAAACAGTCAGCCAATCAGTTGGTCAAAAGAAGTGTTTACTATAGGTTGACCTAGATTTCATTTTGTCAGGGACAGTCCTGAATGAATTAATGGATTTTGAACAAGGTACATGAGAAATGTGTGTTGTACACACTCCACACTAAAGCTAGAAAACAGTAAATTATACAGCCCAAATTACCCCAAAATATACATTCAGAACCCACTTCAGGAAAAAAGTGAATGCCTAGCTTATTACTGAAAGAAGCTGTGAACACCTGTACCTGCCTGTGTGTCTCTGTGTGTGTCTGTATGTGTATGTGTGTCTGTACACAGTAGGATTTAACCTCCCTTTGTTCAGTAGATTGCCAGGTGAAGTCTGTGTTCAGACCTAGAGTGAGCGCTCAAATTGCCTTGCATCTGTGTGATGTGGCTCTGTGTCGAGGGAAAGTCTATATGGAGGACCAGCCGACGCCAAACCCACAGAGGACAGAAGTCCCGGACACATGCAAATGTACCACTTCCACTTAAACTACATCTATATATTTCACAATTGGTACAGCTGTTCTGAAAATGTTCCATACAATAAATAATTGAGATTATATTAATTATCTCTGTTATGACTGTTCTTATCCGCTATCCTGTGAAACGGATCATCATTTAGACAAATATAATTGGAAATAAAAAACCGAATTGCTTAGGGCCTGGCCAGGCTAACCCCTGCGCCCATAATCACGAGGACTCATCCCAACTAGCTACTGTCTATTAGAGAACCTGCTGCTGAAGTAACATCATAGCAGAGAAGAGGCATGAATGCCCGAGCACTGGGTAATGACACATGATGATCTTTGTCTTTCGTTCCCCACTCCTTCCCACCCTGTTAAATCTCACTCTCTGTTTCTCGCATTCCCTCTGTTTCTTCCTTTCTTTGCGCCACTTCCTCATTCCATCTCTATGTCGCTCATTCTCCCTTTCCATCTCCCGGCAAAAACTCTCTCTTAGTATACTTGTAGATAAAAGGCCATTAGAGGTCATATATGCGACTCTTTGCATTGCAGCAGTAGTGTGGTGACTGACTATAATAATGTTAATAGAGCTGGCAACCCCCTGTCTCTACCTGTCTTCATATTAACACAGCATTCTGGGGCTGCTCACTGACACCTAGAAACACACATGAACACACTCATTCAGACACTCAATTACAGACATTTACACACACACCTACACTAGAGACAAAAAACCCGCCCGGACCAGAGTCTTCACCAAAAACATGGCACCACTTTTCAAGTTCAGAGTGCATGCAATTCTGATTGGATGTGATTCGGTGCTGTGGTCGTAATAAACCCATCGGATTTGGGTCAGGAGCTGAGCTCTGAGCGACAGCGGTGAGTTCATTCCACTGTATACAGTGTAATGTTCCCTGGTCCAGGGATAGCGGGTCGGATAAGAGGACTCTGATCTCCTACACAGGACTTGACCCGCATTCAGTCGTATCACATCGCGTGTACTTCTATCAGGCTAATTAGCAGAGAGAGGGGGAGATGCAAACAGAGATGAAACAGGACACAGAGACAAGGAGCAGGGCCACACTAAGACGTTGAGCAACGATGAGGTCTTTGATGCTGCTGCTCAGAGTGTGTGGAGGGCTTGACCCTGCAGCGTTTGATATTTATCAGTGTGTGGGTGTGAGGGGATGAGGACCAGGACACAGAGACGGACGACTAACAGGTGTGAGGGGATGAGGACCAGGACACAGAGACGGAGGACTAACAGGTGTGAGGGGATGAGGACCAGGACACAGAGACGGAGGACTAACAGGTGTGAGAGGATGAGGACCAGGAAACAGAGACGGAGGACTAACAGGTGTGAGGGGATGAGGACCAGGACACAGAGACGGAGGACTAACAGGTGTGAGGGGGTGAGGACCAGGACACAGAGACGGAGGACTAACAAGTGTGCGAGGATGAGGACCAGGACACAGAGACGGAGACGGAGGACTAACAGGTGTGAGGGGGTGAGGACCAGGACACAGAGACGGAGGACTAACAGGTGTGAGAGGATGAGGACCAGGACACAGAGACAGAGGACTAACAGGTGTGAGGGGATGAGGACCAGGAGACAGAGATGGAGGGCCAACAGGTGTGAGGAGATGAGGACCAGGAGACAGAGACTGAGGGTTAACAGGTGTGAGGGGATGAGGACCAGGACACAGAGACGGAGGACTAACAGGTGTGAGGGGATGAGGACCAGGAGACAGAGATGGAGGGCTAACAAGTGTGAGGGGATGAGGACCAGGAGACAGAGATGGAGGGCCAACAGTTGGGCTGCTGTGGACCACAGGAGCAGGTTCTTACCTGTCCCACTCATTGTGTAGTAGCTGGGTGACGGGGAGAAGACCTGCGAGGCAAAGTCCTCAAAGGTCATGACTTCTCGATGGTTCTGCACAATGGCCTCCAGGTAAAGTGCCCGCTCTTCATAGCTGAGATCAGGGTGAAGGAAAACCAGGGAGGAGGAAAAATATGCACGGCAGCTATATCAACACAGTCAATAGAGAACACAGACAGAGAAGACATCAGTGGACACAACAGTACCAACCTGAGCCCTGCAGCTGGAAGGACAGTCAGCATGACTACAGTCACAAATGAGAAAGCAAATAAAACACTACAGGCCTCAGCCATTAGCTGGGACCCATTCCAGGGCTCTTTAACTGAACACCTACAGAAGGCAGAGACTATATTCAACATCCCCCCATCACCCTTTCTCTACGTCTGTGTCCTCCCTCTACCTCTCTACCTCCTTGGCACTTCTCCAAACTGTCAGGGGGGAAATTGGGGACATCTAAAATTCAAGTGGCAAGCATGGAGAGCAATCTGGAAGTCAGACAGCAGTCATATGGACCATAACAAGAATGGCTCAAAAAGGCTGCCACCCTGAACGGGTGTGCGGAGTTAGAATGCAGCAGTAATATTACCAAGGGGTAGAACACAAGATCATTACATCAAGGGACTCAATCAAAGAACTATTCGAACCAAAAAGGGGAGACAAAACAACAGGTGAAAGGATATGGACCGGGTTTGGGGCAGGGGTTCAGTTTTTGGGGGACACAGACGTTTTAAGGGTAAGTGAGTGCGAGAGGCTAACTAACTACATGAGCTGTCCGTTTCTGCCATGCCTTCTAGATGACTGAACCTAATGTCAATTGACACAAACAAGCATCCATCATGGCCCTCTCTCCAGGAGCCCACTGGGGCCGTTCCCCGCTCATTAAGGGGCTGCTGCCTGCCAGAGAGGGCTGCTGGCCGGCTGCTAGCGCCCCTCTGCTTCGCCAGTGATTGAGAAAACATTGGCTGGATTCTGACTACAGGTGGACCTCACCGGTGCCGGCCCGGTATTGGTCGGCTGACAGGGCGACACTGGAATGGACTGGGCACGTGTGGTCACAGCAGGAGGCGGGGCAAGCATGGCGAATGGCTAAGAGGGAGGCGTTTCAAACGCGGGTTGACAGGCACCTGAGCCTTGGGCCTGGGAGAGCCTGAATACCAGCCAGCAGCTGACAACACGGGGGGGAGGGCGTCAGGGGTGTCAAACCATCAAGCTTAAATCCACAGAGCAAAGAACAGGAGGAGGGTCTTGGGTTACACCTGGGCTGCGTGTTCAGCCAGTAAAGCTGTGCTGTCCTCGTTCCCTGCCTCCAGATTATCCAGACACACAGGAGAACATCACAGGCTTTGCTGCCATGCCAACGCAGTTCACAGAACACTGCGACAGGTCACATCCAGGGTGTCACGAACGTAGCGAAGAGACCGAGGAGAAGAGGAATCACGAGCGTGACCAAAATCAGTAGAAACAAAAACAAGTTGCAGAAGAGGGAGAAATGGAGTGAGAGAGAACCGTGGTCTACTGGGTCAACAGAGCCATATGGGGGACTATTATCAGCCATGCAGATGACTGGTCTGGGCTGTTATTGAGATTCCTAAAGCAAATATTGACTCCAGCTGGGGCGGGCACCCACTCTCCTCTGACACACACTTCTCCTCCACTCAGCACTCTGGCACTTATTCCAACCACTCCATTCAATAGGAGAGCAAGGGAGAGACAGGGAGAACTGACTGACTGTAATCAGTAAAGGCACGGCTTCTGTCGTATAAAATTACTGTCCAGCAGAAATCCCTATCAAAGCTAATTTATGCTATGCGTAGTAGCTAATGTCAGAAATACATTATCGGTGTTTGTGTTTCTTGGTTGTTAATGACTCAAGAGTAAGTACAGGATGTTACCATGCTAGCTCCATATTCATCAAGGCTGTTCCTGCCTGCCTGGCACCCAGTAATTAAATCAAGGGACACGTCCAGACCAGTGACGCAAAAAGCATGTGGGCATTTCTAGAAACAAAGGGTCCAAAGTGGATCAACATTTCAACAATGATTTGTTGCGATGAGAAAGGCAGTAGACAAAATATGATGAAATTGAGGAGAAATGGAAGGTAAAGAAAATTCTAAAGATTGACCCTGCATATTTCTCAGTTATGCCTGTTGTCTTTTTTATTCTGTTCTTGTTTCCAGACTCGTTTTGAAAGGACACTGGAGCCAGAGGGGAAGAACCTTCCATTGCCTCCACCCAATACACTTTGGCTCGGAATTAAAGAAACAATAAGAGATATGTTATTTCCTCTGTTTATGGACAGCCCGACAATACACTTCAGCTGAACTGAGCCAGCGCAGCTTATTAACATGCTCCAATATTTGAGTGTTGTTTCCTAATACTTTTAGGAAAAAGGTATAACATTTTAACACTCAAGGAGAAGGGTACAGAGTAGCTAAGTTGATCACAGATACCATGTTTCCAACACTTGACTGTGGGATATATTTAAACGTAGTATTCACACGCTTTGTTTAGTCTAGCCGGTTAAGATGTGCAACCAGTAACTAACAATTGCTAGGAGCTTGTACAGTTGTTTGGTACAGTACCCACGTATGGCATTGTTTCATAAGATTCCCAATGGTGAGCCAGTAAATATGAGCAAAAAGGGTTAGCTAGTAAATATGAGCAAAAGGGGTTAGCCAGTAAATACGAGCAAAAAGGGTTAGCCAGTAAATACGAGCAAAAACAGTTAGCTAGTGAATATGAGCAAAAGGGGTTAGCCAGTAAATACGAGCAAAAAGGGTTAGCTAGTAAATGAGCAAAAAGGGTTAGCCAGTAAATATGAGCAAAAAGGGGTTAGATTCTAAAGATGAGCAAAACTGTTAATCAGCTTGATTTCACAAAATGAAAGAAATATGACATTTGAAAAGTAAAATTGAGAAAAATAAAAAAGAATCTCATAAAAAATGAGGTACTGGCACCCATGAATTTATTTCTAACCTTGACATAGTGGGAGAACATACAGCAAAAGATCTGAGACCAATTATCCATGCAGAATCTCCAGATGCTTGTTCCTTGCTTATAGACTCCTCTTCAGCTCTCCCAACCGGTTTTCAATGGGGTTTATGTCAGGGGAATTGGATCAAGATGGGAAAAGCTTGATTCTGTGGTCAGTGCCCTGTTAGAAGATCCAACAATGACCCAATTTTATGCAGATATTGGTCTACAATGTCCATGATGACAAATTTCCAATGACCTTTGGGATAAAAAAGACCTGCAACATCACATATACACCAAGATTTTTCATGTTTTTTATCCCATGATGATCAGCCTTTTTAAGACAAACCCACCTCAGGTGCTTCATGAACAAAAAGCTATCATTTTGTCATGGAACCCAATTCCAATCAAAATTCCAATGACATTATGAAAATCAAAAGTGCCGATGTCTTTATAAAGTAGAGGCTTCAGGAGGTAACATCTAATTGTAATTTGGAAGACTTGGTGACACCAAGATTCAATCAACTGTTATGTTCATTTTTTTCACCACTTGAACCATTGACTTTACTGTGCATGGGGGCTATTCCAGTCAGGATAATCACAGCTTAGATTTGGTTCATAACAGTTTCTCAGGATCTATTAATTGACATGTTTAGGTATAACCTTTTTTTTTACATTTTCTTTGACCAATGGTAGAACACATTTAATTTAAAAAAAGTTTTTTTTTAATAAATGTTTTTATTAAATCTGCCAAGCACAAGAAATGGATAAATGGAACATTATTGGTTCAGAACTGGCTGTACCATGTCCATACACTAAAGGCTCACAGGTACCTTAAATAAAGAGCCAGATCAACATGTGCACCACGTCTCTCTCTGTGCATTGGGAAACAACATCCTCAGGTGGAAAGGTTGTTTCTTGAAAGAGAAGCTGTCTGGGAATCTTCAATTAATGCTAACAATGCTCCAGGGTTTATCCCTGGTCTGTGTCTGTGGCTCTGAAGCCATTAGGCTGTATTACAGAACATTTAGGAGGATAAAAATACAGAACAAGTCATTTGCAGAATAACTGTAATTTTACAGTTGAACTGTAAAGTAAAAAAAAGACAGAATTGCAGCTATGAAGCTTCCAGTGAAGCGTGTTAAACCACTTAAAGAAACTCCCAATATTATCCAAGTTCCAAGCCACTGCATATTCCCATTAGGGGGAAGAACAGTTGGAATGTCATATCTGTGAAGCGCACCAGAACGCTGTGTGAGCAACGGAAAATAACTATTTAGTCAGACGAGACGGGAAACAACCTGCGATGTAAAATAAAGCTGTGACCTCCCTCAACAACAGATCAACCTTGAAAAAGAGAAGCATGGGGGACGAGAGAGGAGGAAATGGCAACAAAAATAAATAGCAATTCAAAATCCACTTGACAATGGCAACGCCATGTAGGCATTCAGAAGATAATAGATGTCTTCCATTCCCTACCGGTGGTGCTCCGTCCAACAAAAGGTAGTGACTTATGGCTCAGATAAAGCCTGTGAGGGTGGTGGGTGAGGCGCGCACGCACGCACCTCAAAAGAAGCCTCGGCACATTAAGAACTCTGACACTCTTATGAACAAGGCCCAGAAACAGGCCCAGAAACAGGCCCTGAAACAGGCCCTGAAACAGGCCCTGAAACAGGCCCTGAAACAGGCCCTGAAACAGGCCCTGAAACAGGCCCTGAAACAGAGAAGGCACGAGCAATAGCGCACCTGTGTCTGCACGCGTGATGCATATGGATGGGTCTGCGTGTGAGCGTACCGTCCAGATGGCTGGGTGGCCGAGGGGAAATCAGGGGTCGGGAGTCTTTGTGGATCAAAGCCAAGGTCAGGCAGCAGCAGCAGCAGCAGTGGGCCACGTTCAAGGCGAAAAGGGCCTCAGATGGCGCTTCATTAGCAGGCTGCTCTGGCCTGGGACCCGGACCCCGTCTTTTACTCTCCAGGGAGACCCCATCTTGAAGCTCTCTCCCACACCAGAGGGATCCATCTTGAGGGTGTGCCCCCCCAGACCGTCCCCAAAGCCTCCCACCGCCTGTGTCCCCCAGCACCATGCTGACAGAAGGCCTCGCGCCACCACTGACCTCTGACCCCAGCAAAACATTCAAAGCATTACTCACTCATGCAGCTCCACAAACAGAGTGGGGAAGAAACTGTGATTATCATTCATAGCAGCCCGGGCCTCTAGTTCTTAGGATTATTAGTCAACCAGAACAACATAAAGTCACAGAGTTAATCAAGAGCAATTTAAGGTGAAAACCAGTCCTTCCTTCTTCTCATGCTATAACCTTCAGTTTGATAGTATAAATAAGCTAAAACGGGTTAAACATTAAAACGGCAAATCTATGACTCAAAAAACACCAGAAATAGGCAATACAACTAAATGTTATCAGAAGATTCATTTAACAGCATTTAAAATACACAGAAATGTACGGACGCTTTGTGCTCAGGCTGCCATGTAGGTGCCATGGCAACAATACAACTACAGACGAAAGTGTCCTCTCATCCTCTCAGAATAGTACTAAGCAAATGGAAAGCATCACTTTAGGCTGTTTAGTGAGAGCAGGAAATGTGAGTTCAGGACACACACACACACACACACACACACAGGTTAATCTGTTGAGAGGGCCTCACAGTAGGGGTCTCCACACCAACAGATTAGAGTCCAGAGGAGAGAAGGGTCTTAAATCCCCATCCTGAGGTGTCCCTCTTACAACCTGGACAGGTCAATTAGTTCCACTCAGGGCCTGCGGAGGGGAGCCTATACAGGCCAGGGAACGCTCCTTCTGACGGACCGGGAGTCTGGTTAGACACATTAGACCAGGACAAGCCAGGGTTACGATGGCCAGGCTCTGGCCTCTCCGTCCAGAAGGCTCTTTAATCGGCATGGAGGTGAGCCCGTCACTGCTATGAGGAGTTACTGGGATGGGCTGTTGCTCATTATAACATACTACACACAAAAATGAAAGCTGTCTGTAGCCAGGCATTTGGTCACTTCGCCACCATCGTCATCTATTACTAGGTCAGCAAAGTGTCTCCTCATTACGTGACCTACATATAGCAGGGTATCAAAGCAAGATGACGACTAATAGTCCCGGATAATTGTGACTTGCGTACTACAGTAGGGAGTAAATAGTGCAGGGATGAAGAGCCAAGGTTAACCCAGCTGGTCTAACCGTCCTCTTGCAAAAGAGTCTGTGAGAGTTTGAAGATGAGCTGGAAAGAGTGGCAGAGTGGCTGTGTGTGCTTAACCCCCCCCCCCCCTCGCCCAGTCCGGCCCATTAACCTCTGCCAATCAGCTTGACCTCCCTGCAGACAGGAGAGGGTAGGAGTGTGGGGGCGGACACCGCACTGACTCCCAGCAGTCACATAATTGGCCCATTAAGAGAAGGAAATGGCCTGGTGCTTCAGGGATGCTAGTGGAGCAGAAACAGAAATACCACAAGGAAAGGCACAACTAACCATATCAACAGACAACATTGGTCAATAAGAAAGCAGTATACACACACACAGAACACACACACTTGGTTCAGGCAGGTTTGTGTCAGGGCGTCATCTCGTGGAATAAATGGTTGGAGGAATAGAGCACCGGAGAACTAAAAGATCCATCCACCATTACACAGACAGAGAACAGTGGTGGAGGGAGAGGGAGAAGATGGATGAGGGAAGGGAAAGTGAGAGTGCAGGTGTTGATTGGAGAGGGCCTGGACGGTGACTGCCAGGGAGGCCAGCGTTACCTGTTGTCACAGAGGCTGTCAAGGTGTGAAGCTTATCCCAGTGGAAAGCCCCAGATGTGTGAGGTGATTATGGGGTAGACAAGGGGAGAGAGGGGGGAGGAGGGGGAGAGAGAGGGAGTAAGAGAGAGATATGGCTGCAGATTACCATTTGATTTTAGGAAGACCGCGGATAGTGACCTCAAGGAGAGCGAATAATTGGGTTTCAGAGACAGAAAAAGGCATACTGTGGAAATAAACAAAGAGGGGATAAAGACAAAGAGACTGTATGACAGAAGCTAGTCGGTACGGTACGCATCTTAAAGTACCCATAATGAGCATGAAGACATTCAAGCCCTGGTGTCTCATCAGACACATTGGCCCTGTGAGAATCAAGGAGTGGAAAGTGAATAGAGAAGCTGTTCTCATTTCCAATAACGACCTGACTAAGATGCCATATGAGCTACAGTAGACTGCAGTCTGTAACATAATGGCAGGTCACGGGAGCTTTTAACAAGTGGCACAATTAGGACCAGAGGCCCAGTGGCTTACACCAACAGGGCCAGGTTAGAGACACCTTCAAGGGGGTGAGGTGGGTGGGTGTGTCCCGCTTGGCGTCAGCCTCTCAAGCCAACCTCTACACCTCACCACAGTCCATCTGAGAGTGAGACAGGGGTACGAGGAGTTATGGTCCTGACATCACTACTTCCCTGTTACATCACTTCTAGAGTAGCCAGCAGAAACAATCCAGACAGAATTGTTGAACGTTATTTATGACTCGACCACACGGGAGTCTGACTGGACCAGACTGAATTTGCCCATTTTCTCAAGCATGCCATGTCACCGACAGCGTACAATTCCCCAAGGAGCACTAAAAATCGATTAGCTCTTAATAGCAAATCAAATGTACAACATCTCTAACAGATTTATGGTCATCTGGCCTAACAACCATGCCGTAGTCAGGGGTCACTTGGGGAAGTTGGATCATTTGTGTTGAGATTGTAACCCTTTCCATTAAGGTATACATCACTAAGCAGTTTATAAATCAATGGATAAAAATGACATTATTCAATCGTTCCATTGTCAGTTAGTTATTCCAACATTAATGTTTGCCATCAAAGGGCACGTTGGATGTGTATTCAGGAGATTTGGATGTGTATTAAATCCCCCTTTCAAGGGGCCGTCTGCTGATCCGCCAGTAACCTATCCGACTTGAAGGAATGGTTAATCAAACGCAGACAGATCAAAACAGCCAGTCTATAGATTCTATCACATTAACAGAAAGCAATGTTTAACAAAACCTTCACAAAATTATTAACAGTTATATTCCAAACTTTTGTTATTTTCCTCCAGAATTTTCACATTTTCAGAAGTGATCAACTACTGATGTTACAGAACTAGCGGTAAGATCATTTGAAACAACTACATATAAAAATTATAGATTCTTAGAGTTTGCCTGCATGACATATCTGGGGTGTTTATTAATTTATTAATTATGCTTTTAAATAAAAAATTCACACCTTTTAAATGTCTTTTGGTTTTGAGAGAAATTCCTCAGTAACAAAAGACTGACATGCTCAAGCCAGTAGATCAAAACAACAAGCGGGTTGTGTATATTCAAACAAACCTTAAATCTATTAAATAGAAGGTGGCCAGGTTCAGAAATCAGCCTCTGCAGCCTGAGCAACTTGATTGGTTGGAACAATGGTGGGCCTCAAAAAAAGGTAGGTATTTTACAATGTTAGCAGCCAAATATTAAGCATTAAGTTCTTGGTTCTACCCTTTGGAATAGAAACTGTACATACTGTTATGTGTTTATCAAATGCATTTCAATATCTACTGTGAAATTGGATGGACTTGGAACAGTCCGTGTCCACAACCAGCAAAAACAATTTGAAACCGTGGTCCAAAATATTTATATTGTCAAACATATATTCAATGTGAGTCATACCACCTGTTCTGCTCTAATCCCACACCAGTAACACAGACACTTCTTGGCTCGTTTGACACGGCAGCTCCATTCCACAGAGAGAATCTGACGCCTTAATAGCCTGCAGAGCCAGATTCAACACTGTGTCATGCCAAAGGGCTTTGGTTTAATCTAATGATAACACACAACGTTCCACAAAACGCTAATGAAATATTTACCACACGGATGAGGCCTCTGAAATTTTAATGACGCTTGTGGCATGTGCAGGGAAATTATTGCGATGCGCAAACGTGTGACATTGCCATCAGCTTCAAAGCCATGTTCAGACTCATGCCCCAGCAATGCAATTTCCAGTCCCTACATTAGCCTCTTAGCAAACGGTTCACTGGTCAAATGGAGCTCTCTGGCCTTATGTAAAATGGCAGGCATTTAGTGGGAATGCTAATGACTAGCACAGGGTTAGAGATGATCACATTATGAATGCGTTGAAGAGCGAAGGTTAGCTACAGGCACAAGATTGAATTAATTTGCCCTCATCTCTGCATTACAGTCACACTCCAATCAATGTCATTAGAATCATAATGATGTTGGAGGTCTTACAATAAAAAAAGACAACCAGTAGCAGGACAATTTGTCCCCTCATTTCCATGTAGCCACGTAAAAAGGCTACTAATGGGCGTCAGTTTGAAGGACAGGAAGTGTGTGATAAATGTAATGCGACAAACTGTGGAACTCTGCAGCCCTCTCTGGTGTGATCGGTAAGCAGTAGCAGATGGAGGTCCCAGAGCTCCTGTTCAGAGATGGACACAGCTGTTCACCTGGGATTACAGCCTCCTGCAGTACCGGATAAACTCACAGCTCCGTCTGACACCCCTACATTTGCTTTATTCCCCTCTTCGCCTTTCATTGTCTTTCTGTACAGCTTTGCTCAAAGGAACCCAGAACCCCCCCCCCGGGCATGAAAGAACGGCTTGTTGTGGAGCAGGCCTGAATCAGGTTCGGGGGGGGGGGGCACTGCCTACTACCTGGAATAATTAGTGGATGTGGGATGGCAAGAAAAGGGTATGGAAATATCTGGGCAGAAAAAAATGTGGAGTTCTGTGATGGCAACAGCTTTTTCTAATCCAAGCCCTGGGGCCACAGCAGGGCAGTGAAGCGGGCAATTACATGGCAACCATTAGGGATCCGGAGCCTAACACCTGGTCCTGCCCATTCTGGACGTCCATTGGCAGTTGACTTTACAGTCTCATGGCCAGGTGGTCCTGCTTCAATGACATTAGCTAGACACTCAAGGGTTAATCTGGGCCCGTCGTATGCCCCGGGCGGAGCCCATTCAGCTGCCTTGGTCCAATTTCCATCCCATGCCCAGACCAAGTGTCTTTATGTGCATGTACAGGCAGACATACAGAGACAATGTTGTTTAGAAAACTAGTTCAAATGAAAATCTCAGAGGAATGCCAGATAATTAACCAATGGACTGAGGACTCTTGGATTGCTGGGTGACGTCCCAGGGTGGCCAATCCCATTTAGCGGCCCTCGGCACGTCCACATACAGAGATTATAATGGGCCTTTTCAGGGACGCACAAAAACAGATGGGGGCGCCGGGAAGGACTATACATCTCTGCAGACGGCCGCTGTGAAGTGGGGGGGTTTCGTCAGTCGGCGGATACAAAAACAAGTGGGTGTAGCTGCAGCAGCCAGGGCCATATCTGCCTTCACAAGAGCCATTCCACCCATATCCCCTGGAGTTCTGAGAGGAAATAACACTCATTACAATAACAATACCTATAGATTTGTAGCCCAAACTGCTAGAATCTCATTAATAGTGATTAGTGGCTCCACATACATAACTAATGAAGTTGCGCACAGCCAATACAGATAAGGAGCTTGGGGCTTTTGTTTTTTCTGATAAAGCCTTTTGGAGGATTGCAGGTATAGTAAACAAGGTTTTGTCAACCAAAAAATACAGAGACACATCTCCAACATCAGTCTTAATAATAAAGGAAAAGCAAGGAAAATTCTGCACGTCTAAACAGGTTATAAATCTAGAGTTGATTACCAGAAGCATCCACAAAGCACCTCGTAGTCAGACGCAACAGCTGCAGGCCAGCAAGTGACAGTCACTGGACTGCCTACTGTATCTTCTGTGGTCAAATCAATGGCTGCCACTCGACGACGCTCACAGACTCTGTATTACCACATCAAAGGGCACTGTCTGGAAGAAGGGGCGGAAAATGCACTCTACACACTTTAATGTTTTGTTTTTTGTTTAGCTTTTCTCTCTATGTAGAAAATTCCATTTAATGCAAAAATGCAAATGCTCAGGACAAGGACATCCTGCAAACAATGGGGAAGGGTCCGCTGGGGGACAGGTGCTGCCTTTGAACTGTTTAAAGAGGCAACTTATAAATAATCAACTAATTCCTCTTTAAAATAACTAAGGCAGTGACATTAAAAGCAATGTGGAAAAAATCTTCAGACAGTGGTTCTAGTCTCATTATGATAAGAGAATAGAAAAGCTAGCCTAATGCCCATTTTAGGACAAAACAGAGCAAGGTCAAAGGTCTCCTGACAAAAGAAGTCCCAAACCCATGGCCACATCACAGAAACTGAGAGATTCCTGGGGTACGTGATGAGTGACATTTTGGTGACATTTCCAGGTAGCATTGAACACGAGCGGTCTCAAGACGCCGACAGAGTATCCGTGGATATGCCAGAATGTAACAGAGAAGAGAGAGAAAGAAGAGAGAGCGTGTGTCCCGGTCTTTTCAGGGGACAGTCTCAGTGCTCGGGCCAGAAAAGATGAGGGACTCAGAGATTGAATGGTAATCACTGGAGCACAGATAATGGATGATTGAAGGCTCTCTGCGATGCTGAAGGATTTCAATATCAGAGGCCCTAGAACTGGGATTCTTATCAGGGCAGGCGTCAGACAAAGGAGAGCAGAGCGTGAAGTATGGGCTCCAACATGGGCACACGACCACGGCGATTAGCAAGGAGAGAAAAAAGGCAGCGCACACAAAGAAGCCAGCTTTATGTGGACAAAGGCTGTCCAGTCAGTGCCTTGTTATAACGGCAGACACGGAAGGAGAGAGGAAGACAGAGGGAAAGAATGATAATGAAAAGGAGAGAGGTGTAGAAGAAAAGAGACATTTTTTACATATTGTTCCCTCGATCTTTTACAAAATAACAGGTCTAAGAACCCAGTGTTTGAATGCTCCAGGCCCTCTGCTTCTGAGGAGGAATAATGGAGCAGACAGAAACACTAGAAAACTCCCAGGACCCTTCCCATTCCCATCCATATATACCCCTCCACATGGACGCGCACTCACACCCAGTTTACCTTCACTGCCGAGAGCGGGAAAAAAGAAAAGGGGGAAGAAAACCTATTTATTCCTAGATTGGGAGTGCGGAGTCTTCCCAGGAAACCTCATTAACCCTCCCTCAAGAACCCTGAGACAAAAGAGGGGAGACAAAACCAAACTAATCAATGACAATGCAGCCATTGTCGGGGAAACAAGAACAAGCATCCATTTGGATAACCTGAGAGGGATAACAGCTTTCCTTTAGTGGGGTTTGGCTGCCGGATCGGGGAGGAGAAATACATTTCATTAATTAAACAGGGCTAGGGGAACAGATGGAATGGCTAGCTGGATGCTAATCACTTAAAACAGACAATGCTTTCACTCTGTCCGTAGAAGCACATCAAACACTATTAACACGTTGCCTTAACGGAAACGTACAGCGGAACCAGAACTGAGGTCTACATGACATATCTTCAATACGTAAGGACCAAAACAACAGACAACCACTACACACAACTCCTAACAAGGCCCGTCTCCTCAACACAATAAAAGATGGATTGCCTCCAAAAAACTCTATATAAAAGGATGTTGAATGAATTGAGAGATATCTTTCCCTGTTATTAGAACCTGAGGTGTCTACTAACTACCAAACACCTGTGACATTAGTAACGACGCCACCATTCCGGTCCCAGTAATGCTACCTGACACCACCCTACCGGGCCTGGTGGGCTGGGAGAGGAAGGGGGATCCCATCTTGCACAAACCTGGCAACCTCTCTGCCTTTCACTGCCCTCTTCCAAACAGACAGATGTCAGGCATGAATGACTAACAGACGGAGCAGGGCGGGCTGGGGTGGGCTGTGGGGGTGGGGAGAGACCGGGGAGGGGGGCAGGTTTAGAGATACACAGAGCATGACATTCTTTCAGTGACGATATGCTGCTGTGTTGTAATGCTGTATGCGAACGGCGAACGGAAAATTCTACCATCAAACGGCATAAGTACCGAAAACAAAAACTGCTTTATCGTGGGGAAATTGCATGGCATATCTTAAAGCCAAGACTAAATAGCACTAACTTCGAAGTCAGTATTAGCTTAACCGGTAAAAGAAATCTGAGTGAACCACGGCAGTTTGTCGCAGTGATCTCACCACCAGGATCGGTGAGCAGACAGACACTTGGGAACAGTGGCTAACACCAGCGAGTCTTTCAGAGCCCCGCCCTCCTCATGCCCCTCATCTCCTGCTGCAAGCAGTCTGTTTCCACGCCGGCTCTACCTGTGTTTAAGAGCCTGGCCAGCTCTGCTCAGCGCTCCGCTCAGCCACGGGCCCCCAGGGCATTCACTGTGAGGGTGCACGGGGGGACGCCTTTTGTCAGAGGCAGTGTGGGGAGGAGGGAGAAGAAAACCTGTAATACTATGAGTGATTATGCATTAGCAGCGGGGGGGGGGAAGGGGTGCTGAGGGGCAAAGAATACTTTTGCATGTTGTATGAAGCTAGACGCCATATGCCATTCGGCCAGGCTGCCTCCTGACTCAGGGCTGGGTTTGACAGGCCTGTGCGTGTCCCCCCTCCCCCCGGGCCCCTCAGGCCCTCCTTGGCCCCGGCAGCAGAGCTGTCTACTGCTCTGGAGCGAGAGAGAGTGTGTGTGTGTGTGTGTGTGGCAGTGGGACTCACTGATCTGAACACATCGGACATTGTCGTGAGGCCCATGAACAGCTGGTCAGCTGGAGAGGTGTGGAGCTGAAGGAGGGATGGTGGGGAAGGCAGTGCGCTACACTGGTAATGGGATTAGGTTAAAACGAAGAACCTCCCTCATTCCCAAAACTGCATAAACTCCACCCGGCCTCCACAGAACTCACACCCACCCCGGGTAACCCAACTGCTTAGCCCACTCTGCCCAAGGCTAATGTAGCACTGAGCAAATGTGTGCATTAATACTGAAACAGCACACATTTTAACACGTTACCACAAAACACTCTTGAACGAACACTGAGTATGTCGTACGTTTACTCATGTTTGGTCGGTGTGTCTTGAAGCAGAGAGACTAATTTAAGAGTCTACTCTGATAGCGTTCACAGAACCCTCCCTGTTTCTTCTTCTGGTTTTTCAATACAGCAACGCTTCCATACAATTAAAGGTGTCAAAAATAAACCAAAGTGAATGTCGCGCTAGTATTGTGGACGGAAAAGGTCTGATATGAAAAGTGCATCTACTCACCAGTTGAAAATCCTGTGGATTACTGTTAATATAGTTCTGCCCGTAGCAAAATGAAAGACTGAATCGTTGGTTGCATTGAAAAGGAGCCAATATTATGTTAATGTGACCCATAAGGGAAACATGTTGATTGATTAAAAACAAAGGGCAAAACTAACAGGGAGAACTCAGTAAACGGAGCCTGGTGCTCCTCTGCGATGGCTTGGATTGCTGCTTATAGGCTCCCTAACCCAAATAACTCTCCAACCCAAACCCCTCATGCACCCACCCTCCCAACACCGCTTATCCTTTCAGCCCGGCGCAGACTCAAGTCCTACCGGGTCAGGACATAGGTCCGTGGTAGGCTGAAGGACCTCTGATGCCACTGGGCCAGGTCGGTCACAGAACAAGATGCCAACAAAGCCATCGTTGACAGGTTGCTGGTCCACACAAATTCACAAGAGGTTCTAAATCAACGGCAAAGACAGACGTGTGTCAGGGCTGTGCGCGTCGCTTCACATCGACAGGGTTATGAAAGGGGGAAGTTGGCTAGTTATTCACTGCTCAGCTCACTCCTAATGGACCAGGCTAGTATGGAGGTGCTCACTGTGCCAAGCACTCAGTTCTCACACCAGGAGACTGGTGAGTGTTATGGGGCACAACAGCTGGCAAATAAGGGCCTATCAACAAAGCTAAATAATACATGGGGAGCTGCCCTAAAATGACAGCTTCAATTCATAACCTCATTTCAAAGAATGAAGCACGTTTTTGTCTTAACTCAATAAAGAATCGATTTAACACATCATTATCTATGCAGGAAAGAAAACCTTTTATAGAGATCACAGCAAGAATACAACCGACTACTGTACGACAAGGAATCCAGCATGGAGGAAGGCTGTCATTCAAAATAAACATTTAAAAAACAAAAAGCAATATTGTTTTTTAAAAATAATAACGATCATGGCCTCAAGCATTAACTTCCAGGACAAGCTTTCAGCTCTCTTACATTTGTCAGTGATGGACTGTAGAAGAGTCTGCCACAGTATTTTTAGTAGGAGCGCCCACTGCTTTATATGTGTGCATGTAACGACAAGTTGACTGAATACGGACAAAGAGGCATTCTTGCGGATGAATAACATGGACAGTTGAGGAAAGTTTGTTGCTCCTAGCTGAAGCCAGAGGCCCTCTATAGTTGAAAAATCTAGGTGTTGTAACAAACAATTGTTGGTTGCCTAGGTAACACCTCCCTGGTTGAAGCAGCAGAACATGCAGGAATGGAGCGGAGGAAAATGTCTCTGCTTTTTAAAAATATATTCAGCTTTTTATACAGTTATTACAGTGGTCACAGGAGAAGAACAACACTGGACTAATGTACAACACAAACCACCATTATGAGTATGAGCTTGCAAAGACTAAGCTACTGAACCGATGGATTGGTGGCTATAAGAGGCAGGGCTACAGAGCCAGTAAATGGGTAAATATGAGGCCGGGCTACAGAGACAGTAAATGGGTAAATATGAGGCAGGGCTACAGAGACAGTAAATGGGTAAATATGAGGC
>JACXGJ010007029.1:0-32000 GCA_016801105.1 Esox niger | reverse complement strand
CACCAGATCAGCATTCCTGAGATTCTAATTAAGAGTTTGGCTTTTAAATAGGCACTCTTGGCCATCAGTGAGAGTAAATGCTGGAGGATTCAGAATATGTCAATACTATATGTTTTTTCTATCCATTAAGGTATTCTACATGATGCAGTATTTCCATTCAAATGTATGTCCAATGCACCACAAATCTCCTATAAAATATACCAAACGTGCCCAATTCAGTGTTATGTGTCATTTGAATACTATTTGTTGCTGCTGTTTTATTTACACATTTCTTTGCATCTGTGTCGTAGAACACATTTAATGCATTGGTTGTTTAGGCCAACAGATGATTTAAATAGAAACTACCAGGTGGCATCAAGAAAGGCATAGATTGGAATGTGCCCACTGATAACCAGTGGGCCAAGTGGTCGTTTAATGTCCCCTTTATGCCCCCACCACAAATCATAAAACATCTCCCAAGTTTTCATTTTGGGTTATAAACAAAGGATTTACACTTCAATAAGTACAGCATCTGTGATGGTAAAGTACATACTGCTAAGTTTATAGTAAGCAACAATGCCTTAATTAGGACGTACTACTGTGTCAAAATATGTAATCTTGAAAACATACCACATTAAAATCTACACAAATTTGAATGTTTAGCTAGACACTTAAGTATTTAGAAAAATTCACAATCTTTATTTCATTGGTATTCTTCATTATATGTTAAGTTGACTTAAATGTTATCTGAAAATGTGTTACAGTCAGCAATAAACGAGAAATATCAAACCAAACTCACCATTTGTGCCAGAACCTTCTTATTCAACTTCTTGAAGTAGCATTTCAGTCTCTTAAACTTCCTAGCAGGTGATACCTGTTGGAGAAAGTTAAAGAAAACTTCAGTCACCCAGTGAATATATTGTAAATCCTCCCTAGCAGAGTTTTGTAGCCTATTGGTTAACCTCTTTGTCTCCCCTTTAAGGTCAGAGTTCACCATGACTCAATCTGGGAGCAGCAAAACCTGGTTCTACCTAGTAGTCCCAAATATCTAACACCCATAGAATGTACATTTGACTTTTAATTGTTTAGAGTACAGTGGATGTTACTTACACAAGACTTGAGGTCTTGAAACTGACGATGGAGAAGGTTGAGAAAATCATCCAGCTTATTCTCTTCCCAGGTGACTGCGTCCATATTCTCATCAAACATTTTGGTGATTTCATGAAGAGTCTCTTTCAGGAATGTGACTTTGACCTCATTCTAAGCAAGAAGACATAAAGACAATGTAAGAGCTTCAGCCTAAATGAAGGCATTAATAAACATTTGGACAAATACTTGTACACCGATACGTTGGCTGTATCTAGGAGGTCAAAACTGTAGTTTTACCTGAGCATCTTCCATGCGTCTGTAGAGGGATTCTGGGAAAAACACATTAGCATCCTGCTCTGTGATATTTCCACCCTGGAAAGCAAACAAAATTATATTTTAAGTCACACTTCAACAATATCTTCAATGCAATCAAGACTGGTATAGTTTCCACAGATACACAGATTCAATAGCAAGCCTCTGTCAATAAAGCATAGCACAGATTTTACTATGGGCAACATTTTTGAATAAATAAATACATTAAATATATTTGTTTGGTTGTTTTACTGTCTTCAATAAAACATTCTCGAATACGGTCTGCAGATATCTAATTTCTGACTAAAATGTCTTGCATAAAGTCATGATCGTCAAAGTATTGTTCCCAATGACGCTATACAGATATAGAAGAAAGCCTCTGTCAATGCAGCGCGTTTTACTAAAGGAATATGTTTTCTATATACCATGCTTGGTTGGTTGTTTAACTGTCCTTAAAAAATCATCTAATGCAGTATTTGGATATCTTACCATCTCGTCCAGCAGGGAAATATATTCTCTACTCAAGGTGCCGTAGTGATCTCGGATCCAGTCGCAGCAATGACACGCGCTGCAAAGAACAAGAAAGGCACAACTCCAGCTCTGCATTGTAAACCTTTTTGGGTATAGTAGCATGTTGCTCTACAATTAGTTTTCCACTTGAGTATGAACATCTTGGCTATGTGATGGAGTTTTATATGGAGATAGGAAAGGGAAAACGGTGGTGAATTTCCCAGGACCAATACGTGAGGCGGAGCTTTCGCTTTCCAGTCCGGTGTATGCAGCCAAACTAGTTCAATGCCTTGTCCGTCTTCTGGGCGACACAAATCCAGTAAAAATGTATATAGTATTCTTGAAATTTGAGTTAAATGTAAATGGGAGATTATGTATATATATATGTATATTTACTATTCAATAGCGTATATAGGCTTTTAGTGATAATTCGAACAATGGTTTTACCTAACATGGCGTTCAAATTCTGAAATGAAATCCAAACTTCGGAAGAATATGAATAAGAAAATACCTTTGTTTTTAGTAGCTTTCAATCAAAAGACCCAAACATTGTTCCGCTGTGCTCCGGCAAGTCCGGCTCCGTTGCGCTACAAATGAAAAGTGAATTTGTAGCGCAACCTACCTCAAAGCTTTTTATTTTAATGACGTAACCAACTTTCACACGCTGCTTGGAATGTGGTCTGATATGTTGAATCTTTCTGTTCTTGCTTTTCTTTAAGAATGAAAAATAATTGAGTTACATTATATTTATATTTTTATGAATGAAAATATGTTGATAACTCTACTTATTATAAACGGCCCGCGCAATTTAGCCATTTTTTTATATTAGTTTAGGTGAGATTCGTGATGATCGCAGTTTTGTCACCGTACAAGTTCCGTCTGGAACACATGATCATGGATGGCACTCCGAGCAAAATGAATAGGGGATAAGTGTTTATACTGGAGAACAGTACAAGCGGTGAATATCATTTGAGGAGATCCCTTCCATTTTAAATGTATCTGTTGAATCCCCATCTCAAACTTTGGTCTGAAATTGTCATTTTGGCATATCTATGCAATCGATATAATGATTCTCGATGTACAACAAATGGCCTTTTAAGAGTTATAAACATGTGAAACAAATTTGGATTTGGTGTTACAGTTGAGATACTGTTGGCAAGCAAATACTTGTAATGTACGTGTAATATTCATGGTAAATAACATTACAGAATGTTTTGGTGGGAAAGCCGTCTATCTGAAGTAATTATATGGATATTGTTAGTGAGTTGAATAATACCATTTAACTTCGCTAATGTATTCTAAATCATATGTTATAATTTTGATATGAGTTTTACATGGACTGTTTTTTATTTTCTTATGTGTAAGTTGGGCTGCACAGTATGGATAAAGTATTGAATAGTATTTTCTTAGACAAATATTGCAGTTGTGGTTGATTTGATAGTTTCAAACATGGTTGTAAACAGCGTAGATAATCTCACATACAAATTGATCATAGCCTACATAGAGTAATCACGCTATTGTGTATAGGACAATAAATTTGTGACATTTGATTGCTGGGGGCATTCGTCTACGCTAGTAGTTGTAGTGTTAACTCTAACATTGAAAATCCATCATGCATTCAAAAAAAATCCGTCTATTTAAGTAATCCCCTAAATTCCAACAACACCTGCATGAAACTATTACGGGCATACGAAAATCTCTTAAATTGGTGATTAGGAAATTGCCCGTCAGTATCGCATTTTCGAAAATAATTCATTTGACAAGCTAGTTTTAGCAAGAGGTAGGTAGGTGTAAGGGAAATAATGAAATGGTAAACAACGGTGGAATTGTCCAGACCTTACTAAGGTTACTCAAGAGACAACAGTTTGGACAATTCCTTCGTTTTTTACCTTTTCATAATATCCCTTACACATACCTCTAGCTAAAACTACCTTGAGATAGGTGTCCAGATGCCGCACCGCCGACTCGTCTGGGAAAAACTCAAACCTATCTAAAACACAAACCTGATTATTTGTGACAAATCTAAGTTGAGGCTCTTAGATAATGTCATCAGGAATACATGGATGCAATTTGGGAAGATTATATGCAATGAGCAGGCTAGATACTAAGCCAAGTGGAGCAGAAAAGAAATGTCAAAAGTCCTGTTGTAACAAGGTAATGGAACTTTATAAAGATGTAAAGGGATTTCAGAATATATCAAAAGCCTTACAAATGCCAGTCAAGACTGTTGAATCACTTACTAAGAAGTGGAAAATTCTAGGATCTCTTGATACCAAGCCAAGGTCAGGTAGATCAAGAAACATTTCTGACCACAATGTCTTGCATACAATCAAGATCGACAAAGTAATGTTCCCATTGATGCTATACAGATACAGAAGCAAGCCGCTGTCAATACAGCAGGCTTTACTATGGGAAACATGCTTGGTTGGTGGTTTTACTGTCCTTAGAAACACATTCTCTAATATAGTGTGCAGATATCTTACCATCCTGTCCAACAGAGAAAGATATTCTTTAGTGAAGGTTTCAAAGTGATCTCGGATCCAGTCACAGCAATGACACACGCTCTTTGCACGCACAGTGCTGCAAATAATAAGAACCAGGCAAGTCCAGCTCTGCATAGTACACTTCCTATGTAGTAGGTTGCTTTACGGTTAGTTATCCACTCGAGTTTGAACATCTTGGCTTTTAAATGGAATTCTGAAATTAGAAACTGCACTGTAAACTCCCCCAGCCTACAGGAGGTTGGACTTTCAATTTCCACACTGGCACATGCAGCCAAATGAATTCCATGCCTGGTCCGTCCTCTGGGACGGACTAGGCGTGGATTATTTGCCCATTCTCTTTGACATTAGCGTTAAATGATAGTTTAACCACGAGAATATCGTGCACACACACAAAAAATATATACATATATACATATATATACATACACCGGAAAATGATTCTCGAACAGAGCTTTTATCGAAACAAATATCGTGCATACCTTCAAAGTAGAATTACAATTCAAACTTCTGAAGAATCTTAACAAGATACGACATTTGTTTCCTGGGATTGGTTCAAAAGAAGAAAATGTTGTTCTGCTGTGTCCGGCAAGTCCACCGATGTTGCGCTTCACATTAAAAGTGATTTCGGGCGTCACCATTACCTACCACCTTGTCATTTTCAATGACGTAATCAATTTACACGCGCTACTTGAAATTGATCTGGTGATGAAACTTTGGTTTTGCTCTCTTATACGTTTGAAAAAATAATAATATTTTTTCTACATAAAGGAACATTTGAATGGATTAAAAAATATATATCATACGAGCAATTTTGTTTCCTGATCCAGATATTTAGTTATCCTTCCTAAATAAATCCCCGCAGACAGCGGGCATGAGGTGGTGCTAAATTAACCCTTTCCTAAGGGAACGCCTTAGGTGAGCCGCGGAGATTAGCTTTCTCTCCCCTGTGTGCGATCCTTTGTGTGTATATATGTATATATATATTTATGTATTCCATATGCACTGTGAAACTGTATGTACTAATTTAGGAACTAATATAACTATTTAATTGAATCGACCTATTGCTTTGGATTCTTAAGATGAACTTTACACTACAAACACAATTTCATTTAATTGCAGAACAACGCAAGTTTTTCTTTTCATTGGTTTCTTTGACTATGGATAGTTCAAACACTGGTCCCAAGCGTGAGAGTACTCACAGACATTCCCACTTCTTGGCTGGCTCCGTTTACACCGTCTGGCAAAAATGGGTGTTTCAGTGTTCATTTTAGAACACCAACACTTTTTGTCTAAGAGTATTTCACAAAGCAATTTAGCGCTAAAACCAGGTCGTAAATCTTTGAGAAGATAGGAGTAGTCAAGAGGAGTCCTATGTCACTAAAACCAATCACAAACAAACCTAAAGACTTCTGCATGCCATCCGCCTCGTAATCAGGTTGACATTTTAGAATTGTTTAATGATACTGAGCTTTCAAAAAGTAGCTTGCCCAAAGTGAACAGCCTTTCCTGTCTGTTTTCCGGGTATTAACTAGGCCTACGTGAATTGTAGAGTGTGCAAATCTATTACCATTTTATTGGTCGTATCTACAAATATTACACCGAGGCCACATTTATTTTAACAAAAATGTTTTTATTGATACAATAACAAACTTTTCGTATCAGGTAACATTATTACAACAGCAGCCTAGGTTATGCAACAACTTAAAAACAGATAAAAGCCGTGTCTCATTTTGTTCTACATACAGGAGTATCTCCTATATTAATAAATTATTTGGCATGAAATGCGGCAGACACACACACACACACACACACACACACACACACACACACGTACCGTCCCTGCTTTACAATAAATAAATACTTTATTAATTAATAATGTGTAAATAAAATTAATTTGTTACTAAATAATAACATAGGCTAACTACTTCATGTTGAGGCAATTCTTCGCAGGTGTGCGAGTATCACTCTCGTTATTTCTGTCCAGCCTTTTTCGTTGTATTCCTGCAATTATTAAATACACGTTAACATCTTAAAATAAACATATGTATCAGAACAAGATATCGACTATGTGCGATTTGGTGAGTTCTTATAAAATAAATTGGCCAACCTACCTCGCTTTTCAAGTAATTCTTCAGGAATTTAAAGTGACTTTTCATCTTTCTGTTCGCTCTTTTAACAGACTTTGATAATGAAGGATTCATATCCTTTATCTGTTGAAACGGAACATAAAACGTTGTATTGTAAAATGATGAAAAGTTTAAGATCATGTTTGCTTTATGGTGCGTCAATTAATAGCCGAAAATCCTAAATCACACACTTACGCAACTGTCCAGCTCCATGGTCTGACGACTGATGTAGAGGAGAAACGTATCGATTCTTTCTTTTTCCAACATGGTGGACTCATATTTACCATTGCTGTACAAATCCATTATAGCTTCAAGAGTTTGAGAAATGAACAAAATCTGGTCGTCGGCCTAGAGGCAAAGTGATTGTGTTAATATTGACTACATGGCTTATGCTTTCATGTGAAAATTGAATACATGAATGTGTTAATTAGCTTATTTTTCTTACCTTTAAATTATCAAATTGTCGGTATAGCTTCTTGGGCAACGAGATCAAAGGTTCACCATCGTCCTGAGATCCCAACAATTCATATTACATTATATATAAAATACTGTTTAAATTTAATATAGCAGAACATAAAAACATGAAAAAGTTACAAATACACAAACATACCTTCTGTAGCACCGTTACGGAGAGGTTGAGGAAAATTTGGAACATGCTCAACGAATTAGGTTGTGTCCTCATCCACGTGCATCCCATGGTTCCATTACAGCTGTAAATCACCAGGACCAAACTCAGACAAAGTCTGACTGAATCCATTATGACAGAAATTACAGATCAAGTTTATGTTCTGATCGATCCTTTTCTCGAGTTCTTGAGTTCTGCCATGAGATTCCACCTGTGTCTCCATTTAAACACTGTGTTCTGAAAATGAATCCAGGAACTCCCCGGAACTTGCGCTTTCCTCAGGAAGCTACCTGTGGGTTCCGCATATTCCCACAACAACAATGTCCCAATGTACTAATCAAATGAAGCATTACATTTTGAAGCATTAAATTTGTAGTTTTCGTCTCACTCTCAAGCTGAATTGGAGACATGTCTGTGGATAAAGTTTCCAGGTTCTGTTTAATTGCGGATTACTTAACGGGAGCTGCATCTTTGGTACAATATTTTGGGAATTTGGTATTTAGTAATTCAATTGCATGGCAAAAAGTGAAAACTAAAAGCCAGGAAAATTATATTATTGAAAGGATATCCGTGAGTTTGCACCTTGAATATCGAACTTAATTAAAGGATGTGAATAACGTGTCCGTTTTGAAATATCAAATTATTGTACACTGAATTCATTTTGTTGACGTGTCCTAAAAGTACTTTTTTAATCAAACAGGACTGGTGTTTATTACCAGGAAATTAGATAATAGTTATAGCTTTAGGATAACATTTAATAGAAAATATTTTTTGAGGATCTGTTATTTTAAATAAATAATTGAATTGTGTGAGAGATACATTAAAACAGAAGTTTTTTGTAAACCATATGAGAATGTACACAAAATAGTTACAATCGTCACATCATTATATTCAGATTTGTGAAAAGGTGACGTGCCCATTTAACATTATTTGCTCTCGGTGTAGATGACGAAATGTCAGTGGTGACAACATTTAGTATAAGAAAGTGAAAGCGATACATTGTTTTGCTTTCTAAAACGAATGCAGTTTATGGTTTGTATACATTGACGTCATCTTCTGCAGCATGCAGAGGCTTTCGTGTGTGCAGTCATTGCTAAGTAATAAGCAAAGTAATAATGAACTTCAATCCATGAGCAACGAGAAGACTTGAATATAATGTTTATTTGAATAGATCTAGAAACTGCGAGGACAACGTATTTGTTTGACCTTATGTAAATAGTTTTTACGGGAATGTATAAGCATGGCTATAGTTCGTGATCGCAAGGTGAAGATATGGAATTTTTAATACTCTTTCATTTTCCACGCTTCACGTAGCATGTTCTTGTTCAATCTGTTGGACATTTCCTTAACCATGAGATGTCAGTAAGGGAGGCTATAAAAACGGAGCATCGTTAAAACATTTTCGGGCATTGACCAACGAACATGGCAACACTTAACGTGGATTTTCTTGTACATCTGCTGTTTACTCTTGCTCTTTATCAGGGTGTATATGGCACATGCTGTGACGAAACGTATTATATTTTCAAAACTCGTCAGATTGTCAATGATCTTGCCATGGTAGGTCAGTTTGTTTTACCTGTTAAAAATAGACATGGCAGACGAGATATTGCTTTAAATACAGGCTGTGATCGGAAGTTTAGACTTCATTCTAGCTGTAGTCGTCTACTTTTCATTATACCAAATGATTATTGAATAGAATAAAACATCCAATGGAACCATGGTGGTCATTTGTGTCTTGGTAGGGGAGGAAACCGTTCTGTGTCCATGAGGCGGCAAGGATAAGGGTCCATCGTCCAACGCTTTCATTAGAGGTGAAGCTTTTATGAGTGGCTACAAATTCAGTGTTAAGTCCATTTCGACGACACCGCTTCAAGAGACGTCATTGTGATTGCAGGTTGGGGAAAGATTTTGGACACTGAGCCTCGTGTTTAACCAAGCCAGTGAGCTCTTCCAGCGAAACCTGACGCTTGTGAAATGGAACGACAACCAACTCCGGGAGCTGCAAGAACTTCTTGCTCGACAAAATAGGACATATTCTGCATGCGTACGTCCTTCTTCATGAAGTTATTTAATGTGTTAGCCGTATATAGTTTAAGCAGTTATGAAGAGCCAATGTATATTCTTATTAGTATCGTTCTACAATTTTTCTTGTAAATGTAATTACAAACATCTCTATATTCTTTGTCTATTTCAGATCAAAGACATTCTTCTGGGTAAAAGTCTGCCAATTGAAAATATCGTTAAGAAGTACTTCAAGCAGCTGGACGACTTTCTTTCACGAGAGGTGAAAGAAATCTAACTCACCGATACTACTGAGAGGCTGACCTATACAAAGGTGTTTTTAAATTGTTATTTTCAACCAAAATATTTTCGTTTCCTGTTTTGTACTTTCAGACTTTCAGCTTGTGCGCTTGGGAGGTCGTAAGAGCTGAAATGGGGAGAATCCTTCGAGATATTCATAAGAAATCCAATTCCAAGAAAACAAAATACCCATGTTTTGTAAGTAATTTTGTTACATTCTGAAACTAAATGAAGTACTATGTTTGCTATTCTCTAAATTGTATTAGCTGTTTTATCAAATTATTTGTCGTGATGCGACCTTTAGACCTAATTAGCCTACATCATGACGAATTCCTATTTTTTTCAGTGCAACAAGAAGAGTTTATATACTTGCCGCTGGGAATTGTCTAGAAAAAAAGATACGAACCCATGATGGCAGTCTAGGCCTATTTCACAGCTACGCAAAGCAAAATTGACTAGCGAGGAATTGTGAATAGTACTACACATAGTATTGGTTGTTTGGATGCTTGATGCAATGAAGATCAATGTCGATTTGAATGTCTAGAGTAAATTTGTAATTTGTAACCCAATTTGCAAGTGTACCTGATGATTTGTTAACATGAAATCTGTATGTAATCTTTTTTGTAAACACAGCCGCAGACGAGTAGATGATCGGGAATACTTTTTTTTTTTTTTACTGTAAACGCATACTGTAAATCGCCTACCAATCACAAACAAACCTAAAAACTTCTGCCTGCCATCCGCCTCGTAATCAGTTTGACATTTAAGAATTGTTTAATGATACTGAGCTTTCAAAAAGTATTGCCTTAATTGGGAGAGTATGACGGTCATAGTAGAGATCATTGATGCAGTCACTTCACCAACAAACAGAAACAACCCCAGAACATCCGAGATCAAGGTAGTGAAAACTCAAAGCTACTTGGGCACAGGGAAAATGCAGCTCTAGAGTGCAGACGAACTACATATTTATCAGTCATCTGTCAGTAAAATATTACATCAAACAATAAATGCCCTCTTCGGGACCTCATATCGTGTGACAAATCCTTTGGTTGCCTCAGGATGTTTACCAACTATAAAGAAAACGTCATGGCCATAGCTAGACCACTCGGTGTAGTTGGGGCAATGCAGCGACATAAACGGTTGCTTAGAGCCCCCAGATGCTGTGGAGCCCTCCCCTGATTGGGGGAAGTGTGGGGGGTAATTCCATAAAATGCATAAATACCTTTATACTTATGAAAATATTAATGTGAAATGTATAATCATGTAGTTTTATCAGAAACATATTAACGCGGAATCCACACTCACAGTAAATTATTTCTGAGATAGGACGAATTACACATACAGATAATGTTTATGTTCATCATAATATATGTGTCTTATGCTGAGAGATAGTCATGAGCAGGCAATTACCTTGAGCCCAGAGAGGGTCATTTCTCAAGTTTACCGCCTTTGTATCCACTGTTGGGGTGTCCAGAGTGTACTCTGTGTACTCTGTGATAAGAGATGACCTGAGTGTGGCCCGTGAGCATAACGTAACACTTACTTTGTGGACAATGATGGACATGACCCTAGTATGAACCATAAGGAGGATGTGAATTACTGTCGCAAATTACGAGCATTCAGGGAGGTAGAAGATAAGAAGCGCACCCCACTCAGGGGTGTTGCCAACCAGACAAAGTCAGATGGCGTAATGTGGGAAAGTTCTGTATAAAAGCCATGGTCCGGACTTAGAACATTAGGGGTGTATCTGCAGAAGGACCTGGCATTAATGTCTGTTATTATTGTATGATTTTCATTAAAGTCTATTGGATTCACAAATTCCTGAGTTGAAGTGCATTTGTTTTTAGTGAAGAGTGGTTGATTTTCCACGACTGAAGGAGGCCCCAAATCAAAGTTTGCTTAGGACCCTCAAAAGGGTAGAGCCGGCACTGATGCTATAGATGGGTCACAATTGCACAAATGATCGCACCATCAAAAGATGAACGCGCATTTTTTTACGAGCTGCTAGACATGTATGAGAGACTGACAAAACCAGTATTTATATATTGTTTAATCAGTGACTCTGTTTTTATTCGAATATCTTTCATCCCACCCTTTCTCCTGGCCTAAGATTTCTCTCCGTTCCTTAGTAAAAGTTGGTCAAAGCACCTTTGCACATAAGATTTAAGAGGAAACCCTTAGCAAGATATTTTATTGCTGTTTGGGATGCTTCTTTACGGTAAGATAAAATGTTTTGTGAATACAGCCCCTGATCTCGGGTTTCGAATATCAGTTGAATATCCAATAGCTGATATCAGACCAACTATACCACGGTCGAATGCACCTGTTGCGTACATGAGCCTTGGCTTGCCCAAAGTGAACAGCCTTTCCTGTCTGTTTTCCGGGTATTAACTAGGCCTACGTGAATTGTGGAGTGTGCAAATCTATTACAATTTTATTGGCCGTATCTACAAATATTACACCGAGGCCACATTTATTTTAATAAAAATGTTTTTATTGATACAATAACAAACTTTTCGTATAAGGTAACATTATTACAACAGCAGCCTAGGTTATCCAACATCTTAAAAACAGATAAAAGCCGTGTCTCAATTTGTTCTACATACAGGAGTATCTCCTATATTAATAAATTATTTGGCATGAAATCCGGCAGACACACACACACACACATACACACACACACACACACACACACACACGTACCGTCCCTGCTTTACAATAAATAAATACTTTATTAATTAATAATGTGTAAATAAAAAAAATGTGTTCATAAATAATAACATAGGCTAACTACTTCATGTTGAGGCAATTCTTCGCAGGTGTGCGAGTATCACTCTCGTTATTTCTGTCCAGCCTTTTTCGTTGTATTCCTGCAATTATTAAATACACGTTAACATCTTAAAATAAACATATGTATCAGAACAAGATATCGACTATGTGCGATTTGGTGAGTTCTTATAAAATAAATTGGCCAACCTACCTCGCTTTTCAAGTAATTCTTCAGGAATTTAAAGTGACTTTTCATCTTTCTGTTCGCTCTTTTAACAGACTTTGATAATGAAGGATTCATATCCTTTATCTGTTGAAACGGAACATAAAACGTTGTATTGTAAAATGATGAAAAGTTTAAGATCATGTTTGCTTTATGGTGCATCAATTAATAGCCGAAAATCCTAACTCACACACTTACGCAACTGTCCAGCTCCATGGTCTGACGACTGATGTAGAGGAGAAACGTATCGATTCGTTCTTTTTCCAACATGGTGGACTCATATTTACCATTGCTGTACAAATCCATTATAGCTTCAAGAGTTTGAGAAATGAACAAAATCTGGTCGTCGGCCTAGAAGCAAAGTGATTGTGTTAATATTGACTACATGGCTTATGCTTTCATGTGAAAATTGAATACATGAATGTGTTAATTAGCTTATTTTTCTTACCTTTAAATTATCAAATTGTCGGTATAGCTTCTTGGGCAACGAGATCAAAGGTTCACCATCGTCCTGAGATCCCAACAATTCATATTACAGTATATATAAAAGACTGTTTAAATGTAATATAGCAGAACATAAAAACATGAAAAAGTTACAAATACACAAACATACCTTCTGTAGCACCGTTACGGAGAGGTTGAGGAAAATTTGGAACATGCTCAACGAATTAGGTTGTGTCCTCATCCACGTGCATCCAATGGTTCCATTACAGCTGTAAATCACCAGGACCAAACTCAGACAAAGTCTGACTGAATCCATTATAACAGAAATTACAGATCAAGTTTATGTTCTGATCGATCCTTTTCTCGAGTTCTTGAGTTCTGCCATGAGATTCCACCTGTCTCCATTTAAACACTGTGTTCTGAAAATGAATCCAGGAACTCCCCGGAACTTGCGCTTTTCTCAGGAAGCTACCTGTGGGTTCCGCATATTCCCACAACAACAGAGTCCCAATGTACTAATCAAATGAAGCATTACATTTTGAAGCATTACATTTTTAGTTTTCGTCTCACTCTCAAGCTGAACTGGAGACATGTCTGTGGATAAAGTTTCCAGGTTGTGTTTAATTGCAGATTACTTAACGGGAGCTGCATCTTTGGTACAATATTTTGGGAATTTGGTATTTAGTAATTCAATTGCATGGCAAAAAGTGAAAACTAAAAGCCAGGAATATTATATTATTGAAAGGATATCCGTGAGTTTGCACCTTGAATATCTAACTTAATTAAAGGATGTGAATAACGTGTCCGTTTTGAAATATCAAATTATTGTACACTGAATTCCTTTTGTTGACGTGTCCTAAAAGTACTTTTTTAATCAAACAGGACTGGTGTTTATTACCAGGAAATTAATCATTAAAAAATAACAGGGACGTAGATGGCGTAGTTTTTATATTATTCATAGTTTACTATAGTAGGTTAATATTATATATTTTTGATAATTGTAAAAAAAAGTATAATTGCAGATAATAGTTATAGCTTTAGGATAACATTTAATAGAAAATATTTTTTGAGGATCTTTTATTTTAAATAAATAATTAAATTGTGTGAGAGATACATTAAAACAGAAGTTTTTTGTAAACCATATGAGAATGTACACAAAATAGTTACAATCGTCACATCATTATATTCAGATTTGTGAAAAGGTGACGTGCCCATTTAACATTATTTGCTCTCGGTGTAGATGACGAAATGTCAGAGGTGACAACATTTAGTATAAGAAAGTGAAAGCGATACATTGTTTTGCTTTCTAAAACGAATGCAGTTTATGGTTTGTATTCATTGACGTCATCTTCTGCAGCATGCAGAGGCTTTCGTGTGTGCAGTCATTGCTAAGTATTAAGCAAATTAATAATTAACTTCAATCCATGAGCAACGAGAAGACTTGAATATAATGTTTATTTGAATAGACCTAGAAACTGCGAGGACAACGTATTTGTTTGACCTTATGTAAATAGTTTTTATGGGAATGTATAAGCATGGCTATAGTTCGTAATCGCAAGGTGAAAATATGGAATTTTTAATACTCTTTCATTTTCCACGCTTCACGTAGCATGTTCTTGTTCAATCTGTTGGACATTTCTTTATCCATAAGATGTCAGTAAGGGAGGCTATAAAAACGGAGCATTGTTAAAACATTATCGGGCATTGACCAACGAACATGGCAACACTTAAAGTGGCTTTTCTTGTACATCTGCTGTTTACTCTTGCTCTTTATCAGGGTGTATATGGCACATGCTGTGACGAAACGTATTATATTTTCAAAACTCGTCCGATTGTCAATAATCTTGCCATGGTAGGTCAGTTTGTTTTACCTGTTAAAAATAGACATGGTAGACGAGATATTGCTTTAAATACAGGCTGTGATCGGAAGTTTAGACTTTATTCTAGCTGTAGTCGTCTACTTTTCATTATACCAAATGATTATTGAATAGAATAAAACATCCAATGGAACCATGGTGGTCATTTGTGTCTTGGTAGGGGAGGAAACCGTTCTGTGTCCATGAGGCGGCAAGGATAAGGGTCCATCGTCCAACGCTTTCATTAGAGGTGAAGCTTTTATGAGTGGCTACAAATTCAGTGTTAAGTCAATTTCGACGACACCGCTTCAAGAGACGTCATTGTGATTGCAGGTTGGGGAAAGATTTTGGACACTGAGCCTCGTGTTTAACCAAGCCAGTGAGCTCTTCCAGCGAAACCTGACGCTTGTGAAATGGAACGACAACCAACTCCGGGAGCTGCAAGAACTTCTTGCTCGACAAAATAGGACTTATTCTGCATGCGTACGTCCTTCTTCATGAAGTTATTTAATGTGTTAGCCGTATATAGTTTAAGCAGTTATGAAGAGCCAATGTATATTCTTATTATTATCGTTCTACAATTTTTCTTGTAAATGTAATTATAAACATCTCTATATTTTTTGTCAATTTCAGATCAAAGACATTCGTCTGGGTAAAAGTCTGCCAATTGAAAATATCGTTAAGAAGTACTTCAAGCAGCTGGACGACTTTCTTTCACGAGAGGTGAAAGAAATCTAACACACCGATACTACTGAGAGGCTGACCTATACAAAGGTGTTTTTAAATTGTTATTTTCAACCAAAATATTTTCGTTTCCTGTTTTGTACTTTCAGACTTTCAGCTTGTGCGCTTGGGAGGTCGTAAGAGCTGAAATGGGGAGAATCCTTCGAGATATTCATAAGAAATCCAATTCCAAGAAAACAAAATACCCATGTTTTGTAAGTATTTTTGTTACATTCTGAAACTAAATGAAGTACTATGTTTGCTATTCTCTAAATTGTATTAGCTGTTTTATCAAATTATTTGTCGTGATGCAACCTTTAGACCTAATTAGCCTACATCATGACGAATTCCTATTTTTTTCAGTGCGACAAGAAGAGTTTACATACTTGCCGCTGGGAATTGTCTAGAAAAAAAGATACGAAACCATGATGGCAGTCTAGGCCTATTTCACAGCTACGCAAAGCAAAATTGACTAGCGAGGAATTGTGATTAGTACTACACATAGTATTGGTTGTTTGGATGCTTGATGCAATGAAGATCAAAGTCGATTTGAATGTCTAGAGTAAATTTGTAATTTGTAACCCAATTTGCAAGTGTACCTGATGATTTGTTAACATGAAATGTGTATGTAATCTTTTTTGTAAACACAGACGCAGACGAGTAGATGATCGGGAATAATAAAAACATTTTTTTACTGTAAACACATTTGCGAATTTGTAAACTATCTTTATGAAATAGCCTACCGTTATTATATTTTTACAAATGAGCATTTATTATTGCGCGTTCTGAGTTCGTTCATGATCCACCTGTCCCCCCAAAATCTATACCCCCGACCTCACCATGTTCTTTAAGGTGCACTCCTTGCTATTAAATGTGAGAAGCATCTTCTAAGGTTGGAGGTAATATTGTCAATGAATTAGTTACTTTTTAGACCTCAAACGCGGTCAGAATCAGAATACTTGAGGTGGATGGTGAAACTATTAGTAACAAAAAGCCTCAGTCGTTTACATCCGGAGTAGCCTCTTATTTCCTCCTACCAGCCTCTTCTTTCCTAATTTTTGGCCTGATCATTGAAGACAAAATACGGGTTTATTGAGATTGAGATGCCGGATTTCTGACGGACATGGTATTTAGCACACGTAAGAATGCCTATTCATTCCTTTCCAGATGTAGATTACCATCAAACCAAAGTGTCTTCCATAGTGGTTACATCATGTAATTTAAAGTTTACCTCTGTAAAACCGACTTCCGTTGTAATCAGTGCAGCCCCTCTTCAACCTGGATGAGAATTGCCCTGGATGAGAATTATAAGGTCTGTGGTCCGGTTGATACATTTGAATTCTGATACATTCTGCCCTGGATACTACAATATCAAAGGTAGTAAAATCTAGTGTGCTTTGGAAAGGTCTCTATTGCCATCTACTGGACAAGTTGTTTTAAAATGTTGTTGATCAAAAATACTTCGTCCTGATACTTTAAATCCTTTGAATCAATCAGCAGTATTCATTTTAAAGAAAACATTCAGATAGGATCGTTCTGATCCGCACATCACATTATCACGATCATATTATCCCAATATTCACTTCTTTGTACTGGAGTACAACTTGCCATCCAACTTGCGTTGCTAGGATCTCAATGAATTCTGGGCTTAGCCCCCTCTCCCACCAGGACAGGAAGTACAGAGATTTGAATGTACATGAGGAAAATGTCAATGTACATGCTAGCGTCTGCATTGTCATAATGCCCGATTGGAATTGTAGATGAATATTTCAGGGGCTATTTTTTTATTTGAGATCCAGGGCTATTCATAAAAATCTGTATTTTTATAAATGCCATAGCAGTGGTGGAACTACAGTTTTATACATGGGGTGGCCAGGTAGAAGTGATAATTCACTTAACAAGGAGTTCCTCAATAGTATGAACCAGAAGGTAAACCACTATAATTTAACACACTATACAGCTCCAGATAACATTAAGAGACCACTGCACCTTTTTCTTCCATCTACAAAAAAGTTGAAACGTTTTTGAGTGGGGAACAGAAGGGTTAAAATAAAGAGACCACTGCAAATTGACTGCTTCTTTTCCTCACTCAAAACTTCCCATTTCAACTTTTTTGTAAATTAATGGAAAAAGTGGTCTGTACATTTTTCTGGAGCTTTCAATATTCAGTGACTCTACTTCAGAACTGCAACTAATTTCTTTTTCTCTCTCACACAGTACTGTACAAAGGCACATACTACAGTAACTTAGGTCACACTGTTTTCGTGAATATATTACCTGGTTCTAAATTTTGAACATCCAAAATATTTTCAAAAATTAAGCTCAATCACAAAGGAAGGAAATAAAAAGCATTTATGTGCAACAGAAATTTCTTAGGTTATTTACAAAAAAAGAATACACAACGAAACAAAACACCGCAGTTTGATATGTATTAAGCAGAAATTCACTTGGTTCAAAGTTCATTTTCAATTAAACAAGTGCAATTTCACACTGGTCCTTTCAACAAGAGGCAAAATGATATGTCAGACAGTGGCCAGTAGCAAATCAAACGCCCAGTAAATAATATCATTTTTGGGTGCCACCCGGGGTGGCCAATCAGATGTCAGAGGTGGCCAGTTCCCCCACGGCCACCCTTCTGGCTCCGGCCTTGGACTTTAGCACCGGACACCAAGACATCACTTCAAATAACAGAACATTTCCTTTAAAATCTCCAATTTTTTTTACAACTGAAATGATTGTGGCCCTATACATTTGGACGAACATCGTCATAGTTTTTAATGACCCCAGAGAAGCGAACAACTTTGATCTCTTTAGTTCTGACCTTGAAGTCCTGCCAGAGGTACTCTGAAGACAACACCTTGCTGGGCTTGTGGTAGAGCAGGTATTGATTTAAATGGCTCTCTTCCTGCCAAGCCGCTTCAATGTTGTTCTTTGCATCCTCCTGATATTGCTTGTGACACTCCGCAGTCAGATTGAGCACATTGTGCACACGGCCTCCAAACAGGGCCCCGCCATAATAGAAGTCTCCCTGACCTATGGGAATGTAGGCTTTCGAGGCCGGACGCCGTTCATAAGGGAATCCGTCACGATGCTTCTTCTCATAGTAGCCTGGGTGAATGGCAGCAACCAGATCTCCAAATGCCTCTGCCCCAAAGCGAGCGTGGAACTTGCTGTCCACGTCGAGGCAGAAAATGTAGTCGGCCTCCTGGCTGATATTATGGATGATGGCATCCTTGATGTACTCCATCCTCCTGGCTGATATATTTTGCCAGCGGTTTGAAGGCGGGATCGGAATCACACTCAAGAGCCTTCCCGGTTTCTGGGGAACATCGTCGGGACGGTCGGTGAAAATATAGTAATGCACTCTGAAGTCAACCATGAAGTGCTTGTCGGCTGTCTCGAAAAAATCTTTAAGAAATGCCACGTATCTGTCAGGAGACACAGACAACATCATGGTTAAACAGGTTTCCAAGACCACTGTTTGTTTGGCATACATTTCTTTGCTTTTAGTTTGTTACCAAAAACCCAACTGCTTGCCGCTAAGGGAAATATTGTTTAAGTAACATGTTAAATATAATTATTTTGGCTGTTGTCTTTAAGGACACTAAACATTATTTGTTTTCTGTTAATAACAATAGGGTATCGATGACTGAGTAAAGGCAAACATCGCCACAAGCAAGCAGGTTGCAGCAATGAAGAGCAGATTGTAAGCTCGTTCACACTAAGGGGGGTACGCTTCTGGCAGAGGGTAGCTAACATTTTTGGCACAACACTGGCAGCTGGCAAGTGGTCACCATGAGGACCACCAGGCTCGTAGGGGCGCAGACTTCTAAAACACCAAAATTAAAACACTGTTGTGTGAGCGGGTGCCCTAAACTAAATATATTAAGATTATATATACAGTTGTGATCAAAGGTTTGCATACCTTTGGAGAATTCGTAATATACTGTATACCATTTGTAAAGAAAACACGAGTGAGCAGGCAAAACAAATGTCTTATATTTCTAATGGGATTCAAATTCATTTGTATGTCAAAACCGAATGGCACAATCCTAAAACAAAACATGCCAACAAAGAAAACAATAACTGAGCCCTTTTCAAATGCCTGCGTACCCTTAGTTCTTAATACTGTGTATTGCCCCTTTTAGCATCAATGACAGTGTGCCGTCTTTTCTAATAGTTATCTATGAGGCCCCAGGTTTTTGCAGGTGGTATAGCTACCCATTCTTCTTGGCAAAAGGCATCAAGGTCATGCAAAGTCATTGGTCGTCTTGCATGAACCGCACGTTTGAGATCTCCCCAGAGTAGCTCAAGGATATTAAGGTCAGCAGACTGATGGCCACTACAGAACCTCCAACTTTTTCTGCTGAAACCACTGGAGGGTTATCTTGGCCATGTGCTTAGGGTCAATGTCGTACAGGAAAGTCCAAGAGCGTCCCATGCACAGCTTTTGTGCAGATGAATGCAAATTACCAGTATTTTCTGATAACATGCTGCATTCATTTTGCCATAAATTTTCACCAGATTCCATGAGCCTTTAGAGCTCACACACCCCCTAAACATCAGTGAGCCATCACCATGCTTCTCTGTGGGGATGGTATTCTGTTCACTATAGGCCTTGTTGACCCCTCTCCAAACATAACGCTTATGGTTCTGACCATAATGCTTTCTTTTGGTCTTGTCTCTCCAAATTACACTGTGCCAGAAGCTGTGAGTGGTGTCAAGGTGTTGTCGGGCATTTTGTAACCAGGTTTTTTGTGGAATTGGGACAGTAAAGGCATGTTTCTGGCAACTCGACCATGCAGTTAATTTGTGTTCAAGTATTGTCGTATTGTGCTTCTTGAAACTACATCGTCTTTTTGGCTGAAATCTTTCTTGGTCTACCTGACCTTGGCTTGGTATCAAGAGATCCCCAAATTTTCTACTTCTTAATAAGTGATTGAACAGTACGGACTGGCATTGGCAAGGATTAGGATATCTTCTTATATCCTTTTCAATCTTTATAAAGTGCCATTACCTTGTTACGCAGGTATTTTGACACTTCTTTTCTGCTCCCCATGTCTCAGTTTCAAGATGATCAGTGCATCCACGTGAGCGCGAACAAACTCATTGACTTTTTATACACAGACACTAATTGCAATTTAAAATGCCACAGGTGTGTGATATTCACCTTTAATTCCCATTTTCACCTGTGTGTGTCACATTGTGTGTCTGTAAAAAGGCCCAACATTCAAGGTTATGTCAACTTTCGATCAGGGCCATATCTGTGATTTTTGTTATCATTATGATTTACAAAAGAGCCAAACAACTGATAATAAATGGCTTCATATGATAACTATCCTTAAATAAGAATGATTTTGAAAATGACTGATCACACAAAAACCATGTAAAAATTTCACAATATCTCACAGGGTATGCAAACTTATGAGCAAAACTATATATATATTTCTTATATTGTTGTCAGTGTTCAAAATGGTGCCACTGCTTTTTGGGCTCGTTGCCAACCTGGTGTTGGTTGCTCAGTTAAATCGTTTTGCCACCTGTAACTTAGAGCATGACACAATGCGTGACATTATGTATGAACTGTAATTATAAAAAGGGGCAAATATGTTCTTCATTCATCAATCGCCTTAATGTCTCCAAAGTTGGACAACTGGTGCATGAGACACGGTAGCACATACACAGAGACAATTTGCCAGTCACTTCTCAGATTTAACTGCGTTGGACCATTACAGTGTTCTCCAGAATTATTGCTATTCTTAGTTAAGAGCTCAAAAATAAACTACGCCAAACGGTCAGATTTCTCTCAGGTAAAGATGATAGACAAGGACATGAGTAGCCTTTTAACAAAGTGTTCCCATAAGTCTGGAGGGCCCTGTCTACCACCTCTGAACTGTGTACTATGTAGCAGATAATACACAAAGTAGTGTTATAGTACAATGAAATGACATGAAGTAGATTTATTCTCATACAAAAATCTAAATATATATTTACCCACCACTGCCTATTATTGTAGCACCAGTTTTTAAATGGTAGTGTTCCCATTTAACTATTTCTAAAAATGTGTGGATACGTACTTTCCAACAGCAAACACTGTGGTTGCTATGGTAGTGTTCCAACCCTTGAAGATGTGGTCGATGACCTCAGGGTCAAAGGTGCCTTCCCAGATGATCGGAGCCAACCACGGGGTCACGGTCACCACATCAGTGCGTCTGCAGAAACAGAACACAAACCCACCTTGCTGTATGATACCGGCCAATAGGGGACCTGGAAACTTGCACCCCGCATTTACTGTGTCACAAACTTAGGTCAGGAGATTTGTGTTGGACAAGATAAACAACATACTCACCCGTCGAACACACTGGGCTGCTTGTAAAAAAGCCTGGTAGAAAAACATGCAATTTTAATGGAGGGCCTGATGTTGTTAAAGACAGTTTAGTGTTTGCATTGTACAACTTTGATTCAGCCTCTAGAGTTTACAGAGAGTGGTGCGATGAACAAAAAGACATTCAGTGAGCAACAGTGAATGCAAAAAACACTTGTTAATGAGAGAGGTCAGAGAGGATAGGCCAGATTTGTTCAAGGTTACAGAAAGGCAGACAAATACACAAATAACCACTCTTTTACAACAGTGGCATGCAGAACAGCTCCAGCAGGGGACCCCAAACTTCCCTTACCCGAGCAACATGTGCCAACTCTGACTGGGGGATCCAGAGGCGTTCCCAGGCCAGTGTTTAAATATACTCTCCACCTAGTCCTGGGCCTACCCCAAGGTCTCCCAGCTGGACGTGCCTGGAAAACCTCCCTAGGGAGACGTCCTGGAGGCATCCTTACCATATGCCCAAACCACCTCAACTGGCTCCCTTCGATGCAAAGGAACAGCGGCTCTACTCCAAGTTCCCCAAGGATGACTGAGCTTCTCACCCTATCTCTAAGGGAGACGCCAGCCACCCTTCTGAGAACTCATTTCAGCCGCTTGTACCCGCAATCTAATTCTTTCGGTCATGACCCAGCCTACATGACCATAGGTGAGGGTAGGAATGAAAATTGACCGGTATATCGAGAGCTTTGCCTTCCGACTCAGCTCTCTTTTTGTCACAGCGGTGCGGTAATGCCAATGCAATACCGACTCCACAGCACCAATTCTCCGGCCAATCTCCCACTCCATTTTCCCCTCACTTGCGAACCCTAACTCCTTCACTTGGGGTAATGCCTCATTCCCTACCCGGAGGAAGCACTCCATCGGTTTCCTGCTGAGAACCATGGCCTCAGATTTAGAGGTGCTAATCCTCATCCCAACCGCTTCTCATGCGGCTGCAAACCTGTCAAGTGAGTGCTGAAGGTCACAGACAGATGATGTCATCCGGACCACATCATCTGCAAATAAAAGTGATGAGGTCCCCAGCCCATTGAACTGCAACCCCACCCCACCCTGACTACACCTCGATATCCTGTCCATGAATGTTACAAACAGGATGGGTGACAAAGCGCAGCCCTGGCGGAGGCCAAACCCCACCTGGAACGAGTCCGACTTATTACCGAGAACCCAAACAGAATTCTCACTTTGGACATACATGGATTGGATCGCCTTAAGAAGGGACCTCCTCACCCCACACTCCAGTAGCACCTCCCACAGGATCTCGCCAGGGACCCGGTCATACACTTTCTCCAGATCCAAAAAACACATGTAGACTGGATGGGCATATTCACCCTCCAGGATCCTTGCAAGAGTAAAGAGCTGGTCGGTTGTCCCCCGACCAGGACGGAATCAGGATTGTTCATCTTCAATCTGTTGTTCGACTATCTGCCTAACCCCCCGTTCCAGCACCTTTGAGTAGACTTTCCCAGGGAGGCTGAGTAGTGTGGTACCCCTATAATTGGCACACACCCTCTGGTCCCCCTTTTTGAACAGTGGAACCACAACCACGGTACGCCACTCCTCAGGCAATGCCCCCGACTCCCACGCGATGTTGAAGAGGCTTGTCATCCAAGACATCCACTCCACGATAATAGATAGGTGTACCTTATAAAGCCTGAAAGCACTTTGGAAATTATTATTGATGAAGACACAGTATTTGATCACTCAATTGCATGAAAACTGTTTTCAACACAAGAAAAACTCCAATAGCATTTTCAAGGGAAATACTGAAAAACATGTGTTTCTAACACACAAATGTTTGTGTGTTCATGGATAATGACAGAACATTTATACTAGCATGCATACAATTTCAGATTTAAAAGTGCTCTTTAAAGATTGTTTTGAAGTGTAAAAATAGTAATTTTTTAGCATTTCTTAAATTGCAACAGAAAGACAAATCTCATAAATGAAGTATGATATTTGTAGTTTTAGCATATAAAAATTTAGGCTATTTTTAAGTATATGGTATACTTCAGTTAATTAATGTCACGTCAGAACATGTGCAAAAGCTCAAAGATCGTTGTTTCCTGGGAAATCATTTTCAGTGAAAAGTCAGATGCTCAGCAATTTACTGATGCTGTTTGAAAGAAAATACTTTCTGTAGGATGGTTTTACGTGATGTAGGACGGTATATATGTGATGGTTTGCATCAGTACAGTAAATAAATTTCAGACACACACTTTTTAGAGGTGTCCATGGTCCCTGGTCTGGATGTGTTCGGGCTGTAAGAACAGAAAAACATGTTGAGTAGAAAACAATGAGAATCATCTAAATTAGAAAGCTCAGTATTTCAGGAAAGAAACGTCTGTCTTTCTTCAGCTGCCAATAAGTCATTCTCCTAATGGTAGGCGATTAGATAGAAGTTTAAAGAGTAAAAACAAGAAAGCCTACGCTGTAGTCAACCCTCCAAATAAAGAGAAAGACAATCAAATTAACACAAATGATGATGAATCCCGTCAATGCAACTATAACGATCTATTTGTCCAAGACATAGTTGAAATATTGACCATTGAAGCATTGACAAAACAAAACTCTTCATATCCTACGGTATGGTTTACCCATTGACCTGTCTGTAATATTGGGGGGGGGACCCCTGCCCCGGCCAAATCTACACCCCTGCCTGAGGCAGCCTGGCCTATATAGAGCCAATATTACAACAACTCCTTGCCACCTCGATTTACACCGGGCGCTCCTCGTCTCCGAGGAGGTTTTGCCCTGTCCTCCATGCAGTCCCATTGCCCACCGAGAGCATTTCAGAAGAGGAGCGCTGCTAGGCAGCTGTAGTGGTGAGAGCACCAGATCAACAAACAATAGAATACTGCATGACCATCGTTGACTTCCTTTTGTTTTTGTATTTTTTCCTTGATTTTGTGAGTATAGTGAAAGGCATTTGCAGGGGAATTCGCTGCCTCGGATGTACACAATACATTTTCTGTGCATGTTGTTGACGGTTGAGCCAAGCATATTGGGGAGGCAGTGCAGCCGTTTGAGCTGTTCCGGCGTGTCAAGACGTTTGGCCACGGTCAACATTATGCATATAAATCTGGCTAACGCAAGGCGTTAATCCAGTGGAAGTAGAGTCTTTCATAAACAAAATACGGTCTTGTGGGTCCATCGTTGCACTGCAACGGCATGTGGAAAATATTTTTGCACCATGTGAAACGTGCTACCAACTGGAGGAAAAGTGGCAAACGCTTTTTCACACCACTGTATAACAGTGTACAATACTACTGACCACCTACCTTGTGACCTAGCCTGGTCTCAGGTACTACGCAGACTGTGTAAATGTTGGACAGACGAATTTGTAAAATATATTACATTGGGTAAAGCAACTTTAGAAAAAAAATGGTAGGCCATGTTTTAAGCCAGGGACCTACCACTCCGCAAACAGGAACTCTACCTAATGCTCCAGGCAGGAACTTGCTGTTAGAAGAAGGAAGTGGTGTTGTAACAACATCAATATGTCGAGTGCTTTTCTTTCTAATCCAACCTTAACTTTTAGCCTTTTCTAACCTTACCCCAAACCTTATCCCTTACCTTAACAACAGTGCTGTGATACCTAACCTTAACCCAAACCCTAACCTGAATCCCAGTGCTTTTATAACTCACTCAAAACAAACCTTAACCTAACATTTAACCTTTTCTAACCTTACCCCAAACCTTATCCCTTACCTTAACCACAGTGCTGTGATACCTAACCTTAACCCTAACTTTAATCCCAGTGCTGTGTAACCTAACCATAACACCAGTGTTGTTGTACTTTACCTGTAACATTAAAATGCCTGTTTTGCGTATTGTAACAACCTTGGTAAGGCCACAGCTCGTTCCTTGCTATCAGAACACCATGTGGAGCAATGGGCAGGGTGCCCACCTTCAGATCTGGATGTTGCCAGTTCGAATCATGGCTCATTAATTTAGGACACATTTTCGGTGTTCATTAAACATGATAGGTTTGTCTAATGTTCGCATCATTTTGTACGTTTTAATAAGTGTTTGACATATGTTGTGATAGCGTTCATAAGATGTTACGTTTTAGCCAATTTGCAACGTACTGTATGTTTCGGTAACACATTGTAATGTAACTTTATGTAACGTAACACATAAAAAAATCAAGTGCCATGGATTTAAGTGAAATAATTACCTATTCCCTGAGACCACATGTGATGTAGCAGATGGTAGTATCAGAGTGCAATTCCACATCTATGCCACATGGTGGCATCAGAAACAGGTTTCCATTTACCAACAGTGCAAACTTACTACGTCCTTACTTGGGGTTCAGTATAAATCACCTAACTGAGAGGGTTGATTATACTGAAAAGCATAACATCCATTGCAGATGGCTACATTAACAAGGGATGGTCACAGACCTGGTCACATACTTGGGTAATAACAGCTTGCTTCCTGATAACCAATATTTTGTGTTGTGTCTAATCATGGAGATTTAGTAGACTAGTTAACATTGACAACATTTCCATTTCTTACCTGAAAAACCGTCTGCAGTCTTCGCAGATCAACTTGTTACAGACATTTTTTTTTATTTGTACATCCTGATTGACTGCATTCATCCAGAGTCTAGAAAAAAATGCACACGTTAGCCAGTGAACAGTTTGAGGGGAAAAAAGGAAAAACGGGGCACTGAAATGTATGCCGATTTAATAAATACATATTTTTATATATTATACAGACATACCAAATCAGCCACAACATTATGACCACTGACAGGTGTCGGATTCTGTTAATTTTTGATCCATTAACAAAATTAATAATTGAACCATCATTATTCAGCAAGAGGATACGGTGTTACGATCTTTCCTTTTCTCTATCCCATTAATATAAAGTAAACACAGTGTTTTATGCCAACACACATAGGAGGTCAGTGGTCATAGCCAATCATTACACAGTCTATTATCCTCCAGCACATCCCCTCCAATGTCTGTCTTCCAATCACATACATGTATTCTATATCCTAACCTTACATGGCCTGGTAGTTTCCCCTCTAAAGCTCCTGGCTCCACACGCTTATCAGGTTGTGTGGGGGCCCTTCAATAGTGGATACCAACTGCTTGTGATACGGTACCTCATATAGCACAAGATAAAGAAGCACCAGTCCTCTAAGAGAATAGAACTAAAATACATGCGTATTATCAAGTAAAGACAGGCTTCTTCACAATGGTATGTTCCAACCTACTGTCTATGGGTCTATTCATAGACATGGAGAACTCGTATCAGGAGGTATGAACAGGGTGTGAGATACCCATGGGGCATCACATTTCCTGCCTAGTGTCCTTCGTACAGAGATTGTTAATACTCTCAAACATAGTGTCAGGCTTAATTCAGTAAATTTTCGTGCCCAATATCTATCAGAGGCGAAGTAATAATCACTGATAATCTCATTATCTTGCAAGCAAGTGAACATTCTGTCCTCAAAGTTGATGTGTTAGAAGTAGAAAAAATTGCCAAGCATAGGGTTCAGAGCGACTTTGACAAGGTTCAAATTGTGATGGCTAGACGACTGGGTCAGAGCAGCTCCAAACCTACAGAACTGAAGGTGCAGAACTTAGGGCTGGTGAACCAAAGACTGGGGTCTGGCTGTTGGCTGGGACCCCCCAGGCTAATGCTGCACAGGCTAGTTCATCCTCTGGGGCTAACATGACTCCCTGTGTGTTAGCCCTTTTTGCATCTTCCCTCCATATAGCAGTAGGTAGACACATTTTTCTCTTTTTAATTATTTTTAATATAATTATTTAATTAATTATTTAATTATTTTTAATTAATTATTGAGTTTCTGTAATTGCAAACAAAAATTTCTGTACCAAATATGAAGTCCTGCTTTTCTGATGTATCAAATACTTATGTCATGCAATAAAATGCTATTTAATTATTTAAAAATCATACAATGTGATTTTCTGGATTTTTGTTTTAGATTCTGTCTATCACAGTAGAAGTGTACCTATGATACAGATACATGCTTTGTAAGTAGGAAAATCTGCTAAATCAGCAGTGTATAAAATACTTGTTCTCCCCACTGTGTGTCTGTATATCTGTATGTATTTGTCTGTCATCGCCCTCAGAGGAACATTCCTGTCATTGTAAATGAATAGGAGGTGGCAGCTTGCTGCTTATTGGTGGATCAGTGGCCTGAGGACTAATATCTTTTTCAGTAAGATCTCCATGAAATATTTGTATTGCTTCATAATAAAAAGAAAATAATCAGTTATATATTTTGACAGAGAGAACACATGCTCATTTATTACATTAAAGAAACATTTTAACACATCAACATTTTAACACATCCCCCAACATGTGAATGCACTGAATGTTTTGCACCGAAAGGCCACTACAGTATTTCCACATTACTTAATAGGCTGGACTAACAGAACTGGATCTTACCTTTTGAAAAATGTAGAGTTGCCCAAGTACCTTGAAGAGACAAGAAAAATTTGTTTCAGTTTATCATGAAAGCATTTAGGGTATTTTTACACATAAAATGACCTGGAGTCTGAACGCCAGGCTGTAAACATTCATCATGGTTTGATTATTGGGCAGATACCAAGATCAGAATGGGCAGAATGAGAATAGGCCACCTTCCCATCTCTGCATTGATCCTGACATTCATAAATAGCAATAACTACTAATGTCGGCTGCCCACAGTAGCAGAAGAGTCCTGGGGAAAACTTGCAGAAATGACTAAATCGGAACATAAATCAGAATTATCCTAAATTGGAGTAAAGCTAACGTCTATAGCCACCAGTTATGTCTGCTGAGATAATGTAAACTTCTGACCACTATTTAGGAGTACAAACTGTAATGAACAAGAAATGGCGGCACATCTGAGCATGCACAGTTTACAATTTGTGTACGCATTCCGTCGCACTCCGAGTTGTGAGACATTATATAAAACTATTTGAATTTGTCTGAATTGAGGTGATTGGGGAATTCTTGTTACTCCCTAAAGATTTTCAGGTGAACTTTGAAATATTTGGAAGAGGTGGTTTCCGATGTGGTGGCAGCAATGACGTTGCAAGTAAAGTAAAGTATAGCAATGAAAATTGGAGTTAATATTTCCCGTTTGGAGTTAAGTGAGAACGTTACCAAGCTGGTACCAAAAAGTTACATTATCAGTAAGTCCTGTAATTACGTTTCTGCTACATCCTGAGCAAGTAAGGAAGATTTACCAATCAAGTTGTCATTAATTCAGATAACGTTGGAGTTATGCAGGATTGTTATATTGTCAGTACGTCGTGTAATTACGTTCCTGCGATGTGCTGAGGAGGTAAGGAAGATTACCCTGGACAACAGAGCCACCCAGGGCTGCGTACTCAGTCCCATCTAGCACTCCCTGTTCATGCATAACTGCATGGCCACACAGCTCCAACACCATCCTTACATTCGTGGACAACACCATCCAAGGTCTCATCTCCAAGAATGACGAGACCACTTACAGAAAGGAGGTAAGGAACCTGGCTACATGGTGCCAGGACAACCTCTCAACGCCTAGAAGACTAAAATGATGCTGGGCCAAGATGTTGGTCTGGATGGATCGTGCGACTCATCGTCTACCCAGAATGTGCAAATTAACAGTAATTTTACTTAATAGTTCTTGGCTAATACTCTCCGTACAGCCTAGCATACACTCGATATAGCCGACAAGAATCCTAGACATCAGAGCACAATGCACAGGAAGAGTTTTGGACAAAAGGGGTACAAACACCAACTTTACCGGGAGTTATTTGTCAACCAATCTGAAATACCTGATGATATATTGCAGGCCATTCTACTTGCATAGGGAGTTTACATCTGTTGTTATGGGAGTCGACATACCCCGGATGCTAATGCTTAGCTAGCAATGAAAGAACTGCAGGCAGATATTAGAAAACAGCAGACAGAACACCCAGATGGTGTCTGGTGATTGCAGGGGACTTCAATAATTCAAATCTGAAAAATGAAAAAACAGAAAAATGATTCCTGCCCCACCAGGGCTACACTGGACTATGTGTAAACAAACATTCCAGAGGTATGCTAAGCCATTCCCCTCCCTCACCTGGGTCACAGTTTGCCACTCAAGCCACCCTTGACTCCCATATGGACATTGAAACATATGCTTCCTCAATTCTGGATTACATCAACATCTGCACCAACAATGTCACCACCCATAAACTAATAAAGACCTTACCCATCCAGAAGATGTGGATGAACAGAGGTTTGACAACTGCTAAAGGCACGCAACACTGCTTTTAGATCCGGCGATGCGGATCATCCGGGGTGTTATGTAAATCCTTGAACTGATGTACAGTGGATATAAAAAGTCTACACACCCCTGTTGAATTGCCAGGTGTTTGTGGTGTAAAAAAAATTGACCAAGATAAATCAAGTCAGAGCTTTTTCCACCTTTAATGTGACCTATAACGTAAACAATTAAATTGAAAAAGAAACTGAAATATTTGAAGGGGGAAAAAAAACCTCACTAACCTGGTTGCATAAGTGTGCACACCCTTACACTAATACTTTGAAGAACTGTTTACTTTTTATTCCAGCACAGTCTTTTTGGGTAGGCGTCTATAAGCATGGTACATCTTGACGTGGCAAATTTTGCCCACTCTTCTTTGCAAAAGCACTCCAAATTTGTCCGATTGCGAGGACATCTCCTGTGCAAAGTCCTCTTGAGATGACCAAACAGATGTTAAATTGGATTCAGGTCTGGGCTCTGGCTGGGCCATTGCAAAACGTTAATATTCTTTTGGTGACGCCATGTTTTTGTAGATTTGGATGTGTGCTTTGGGTCGTCGTTGTGCTGAAAGGTGAACTTCATATTCAGCTTTTTAACAGACGGCTGAAGGTTTTGTGCCAATATTGCCTGGTTAGACAACTTCAACTCCTCCACCCTGATCCTGAACACTGTACCACAAGGCTGTGTGCTGAGCCCTCTCCTGTTCTCCCTCTTCATCAAATCAATCAATTTTATAAAGCCCTTTTTACATCAGCAGTTGTCACAAAGTACTTTCACAAAACACCCAGCCATCCACAACTGTGTTCCTGTACACAGTTCCAACAGCATGGTCAAGTTTGCAGATGACACCACGGTGGTAGGCCTGATCAGCCAACAGGGAAGAGGTAATGCGCCTAGCGGCATGGTGCGCTGACAACAACCTGGCCCGTAGGAACTCATTGTGGATTGCAGGAAGTCTAAAAGTTGTGTGGTAGAAATGCAACTCAGTTTGAATCAAGAGAACGAACCAGTGGAAGTTCTAGTATTTAATGCAAAATAGTAAAAAACGACGAGTCTTTACAGACAGCTATGCATCCTTACCAAAAAAATATATATATAACGTCCCTTGTATGCTGCTCCCTTATATATGTTATTGCCTCTGTGTGTCTACGTGTGGTTTGCTTCTATTGGCAGCAGATAGTCTGTCTTCTGATGCTGGGCTAGGGTGTCAAAACCTTAATACTCCTGTCAAGCCATATTTGCAAATGTGGTGACTCAACTGGAAAAGAAACCAGGGCTTTGATTCCTGTTTGAGCAGTGTTTAGGGTCATTGTCCTGTTGAAAGATCCAGCCCCGGCGCAGCTTCAGCCTTGTCACTGATTCCTGGACATTGGTCTCCAGAATCTGCTGATATTTGGTGGAATCCATGAGTCCCTCAACCTTAACAAGATTCCCAGTCCCTGCACTGGCCACACAGGCCCACAGCAGGATGGAACCACCACCAAATTTGACTGTAGGCAGCAGGTGTTTTTCTAGGAATGCTGTGTTGTTTTTCCTCCATGCATGACGCCCCTTGTTATGTCCAAATGTGCTTGAGCATACCTCAAGCGGTTTTGTTTGTGATGTGGGCGGAGTAAAGGCTTCCTCCGCATCACTCTTGCGTACAGCATCTCCTTGTGAAATGTGCGCGCAATAGTTGTACGATGCACAATGACTCCATCTGCAGCAAGATCATGTTGTATGTCTTTGGTGCTGGCCTGTGGATTGACTTTGACTGTTCTAACCATTCTTCGCTTCTGTTTATCAGTGATTTTCCTTGGTCTGCCACTTTGAGCCTTAACTTGAACTGTGCCTGTGGTCTTCTATTTCCTGACTATGTTCCTAACTGTCGAAACAGACAACTGATATCTCTTAG
>JACXGJ010007028.1:0-32003 GCA_016801105.1 Esox niger | reverse complement strand
CCCCTCCCACATACACACACAACCCTCAACTGGAAAAATCTATAACCCCTCCCCACACACACACACACAACCCTCAACTGGAAAAATCTATAACCCCTCCCCACATACACACACAACCCTCAACTGGGCGATTCTATAACCCCTCCCCACATACACACACAACCCTCAACTGGACAATTTGTGGACCTTACATATTTTTTACTATATTTTTTATATTTTATTAATGCTCAGTCTACTGTTTTGTTGCTTAGTCCACAATTCATATTTGTTTTTATAACTTTTGTGACTAACTGCTGCACCAATGGACCAGAACAAATTCCTAGTTTGTTATGAAACTTTCTTGGCAATAAAACACTTTTACAGAATCGAGAGCTTGGGTAGGCAGGGTTTGAGAAATTCCTTAGAAGGTAGGGTCAGTTCAGTTTTCTGACTCCATTACAAAATGCAATGTCACAATTGAATGACAATGCCATCTAAAAGAACAAGTTATATATTATTTTGCTTCTTGCCCATGTCATTTGACTCTAAATTGACTTTCATTGCTTGAAGGAGACGTTTCAACTCTTCCAAAAAGTGTCCGTGGATTCAATATGTGGTGAAACACCAGCTTTTACAAAATGTTTAGTGTTTATAGGTTAGCCACCAGACAGCGGAGCTTTTGTGTTCAGTTTTCATTTTGCTCCATTGTGGGACGAGCAAATGATTGCACTCATGATGGGTCATGTATCACTAAGAACTGTCACATTAATTGTTTTGTTCTGCAGTGTGCATAAGCTTCTGAAGAATAAGTGCTGTGCCATAACAAGGGCAAAAAGTGTAAGCATACTTTTTTCCAATGCATTTTTGCAGGGTATAGCAGTAAAGGAACAGGCTGTTATAATAAAATAGGCAGGGACACTGCTGTCCTTTTCCATTAGTGGGGTGCAAGGACCGAAGAGTTTTGACTGGGCAGAGGGGGAGAGCTTTTACACTATGATTATGATATGTTCAATATCTCTATTTAAAATATTATATTTTGAAATGAATTGATAGTTTTACAGTACTGAAAAAAGTAGTCAGTGCATGTTCAAAGGGTTAACCTTTTAAATCGGGTAGAGCTAAATCAACTAGGGCTTTGCAATGATGTTAAATCTTTAATAAATATACTCGTTTAACCTTAAATATTAAGCCTTGAATAAAGTTTTCTACTAAACCTTAAATATCACTAGTGACAAAGGTTTTCTTGTGGGAGTAGCTACATTTGGCTGTTAGGCTAGTCTTTAGTCACAATATTAATCACATGGATGTTTCAATATTTCATGTGGTTTATATTAAATGGCACTCGATATGACAGGTCTTTTACTAATGGTGCACCATCAAAGGGCCACAATGGAACGAGCCATTCATGGTTACATTAAAGATATCAGAGAGTAGACAATCCCTTGCAATTCATTTTACTGTTTGTCATTTTTCCTGAGGTGAATATAATCTAAATTCCCTACACTCATCAGTCAGTCCACTTTTCACAGGTGTTTTAATATATATATTTTTTATTACTGTTGAATTTTTTAAATAATTTTACTAATAAGCAGAACACCATTCAGAAAGTTCAAAACTCTTATGTGTGGGAATTCTCCTCCCTCTGCCCTCTCCATGGCCTTCAGGAAGTGAACCATGCTAACCAGTTTCCTCCCTCCCATGCATCTCTCTAAGTCCAAAAGACTGGGTGTGTTCAGACCGATCGTCACCAGGTTAACTGGCCTCTTTAGAAAGAGATCACCCAGAATGATTCGACGATCAAGTCACTGAGATCCCAACTGGATACAGCCACCAAAGCCTTACTGTTGGATTAGTAATTAGAAGCACACTGAGCTGAAAGGGGGACAATAGGTTTGAGATAGAATGCTCTAAAGTTCTGTTACGATAGGAAAATTATCTAAATTGAATTACTGAAAGCATGAGAGTATATTTCTCTGTTCTAATTAGAGACAGCCATGTGTAACAAATATGGTTTACAGGACTTTTACATCCCCAGAAAGCAACTGCTGGGATGACATTTGAATCTCTGAAAATAAACACTAAAAAAATCCCGGAAACAAAGAGTTGATATTCATGGCAACGCTTGTACCTACGTAGGTGTATTGTATGACATGGCAATCTTGTGTTGGTGCAGTCTAACCTGGACAGAACAGCATTGCTGAGACCTCCTTGACCACTGGGTGACGGGTAATAGATTCAATACTCCAGCTAAACATTGGTTCCTGGGTCAAAGGTGAGCAGCCGTTCAGGGCACGGACCTGCCTCTGCTCCAAGGCCCTGTCCCAGATATTCAGGTCTGTGATATTCCCCGCGAAGGGCTCTGTGAAGTTTCCTCCAAATGAATCCTGGTCTTGCCCCAGGATTAGTATGCCCTCCCCATGTATATTCCTCGGGGTGTCTGCCACAGAGCCTGTGTCCCCCCTCTCCCCGTCCACGTAGATGGCCCAGTGGCCGTCGGTCTTACGCCAGCTGACGCATACGTGGTGCCAGGCGCCATTGTTGGGGAAAGAGGCTTTGTATGGGCTGTGCTGCCCTTGGACGATGAGCGCCAGAAGGACGCGCCCCGTCACGTCCACCTGCCCGCGCAGCTGGAACTCGTTGTTGAAGACGGCCGCGGCGTAGGAGTAGAGGGTGGACACTCGGTCCCACCGGGTGTCCCACTGCACACGAATGCACACGCTCACCGCCGGCAGAGCCGGGAAGGTCACGTTGACACGGCCGTAGCCCTCCTGGGAGTCACTGGGAAAGTTCAGAGCCTGGAAGAGCATGTCTGTGCAAGTAGAGACAGAAGGCGATCATTAGTCTGAATGTTGGCTTTCATCTTGTCAGAATGCTGAAGGATGACTGTCATTTTCCTCAAAACTTGAGTAGAAGAGATAATTACGATCGGATATCAGCACGTGCTGTCTGTTGTATTAGCAAAACTCACACTGCTTAGCTGGGGCCAGACGCCTGCTGGGTGGTCTGCCAGGGTCCCTGACCCACATGGGTCCTTGCTGGCCTGCCTTTCTCTGGAGCTCCAGGGCTCCCTGCTCGTCTTCAGGCTGGCCAAGGGTGGTGAGGGAGCTGAACTGGCCTGCGCAAAAGCTCCCTGCACGCGAGAGGTCCAGGGACACATTGATCAGCTGGAAGACCCAGTCTGATGTTTGATGGATCAGTGCGTGACTGCTGCCCTCTGACAGGACCACCCCAAATAAACAACAACAAACAGGATCAGTGCAAGCAAGGAAGCAAATTTATTAACATAGCACAAGTCATACATACAATAATTCAATGTGCTTTACAAAGAAAAAGAGAAATCTAAAAATAAAATAGAATTAAAAAACTACAGTTGACATGTCAAACTCACACTGTGAAGGAATCTATAATGAAAATTCACTCAAATTCACTCAATATCCACAAAGTACTCAAGCATTGTTTGTAAATGTAGGAGGTGCTGCCCGGGCATTGAAAGTAATTGACAGTTCCAAAACTCACCGTCTGAACCTTTCCCTCCTCTGTCTAAACCTGGCTGTGTCGGCTCACATTCACCCAGCACCTACAGTAAAGGAATCCTTTAAACTGATTTATTCCGTTGACTAGGATGTGTCATTTCCTATCCATTGTTTATTCTAATTAACTCAGCACAATAGCGATACATTACAAATATTTGATTATCAGATCTACCAACCAAGTGGATTGATTTCTTGAGGAGAACACTGGTGTACAATAATGCTTTTTAAATTATGAATTGGTCTTTTAGGAAAGAAACAGTCATTACCACTATCCCACAGAGTAGAACCCCAGTCAGTAGGGCTCCGGTCATCTCTACGTCTCAGTGTTCCTGGAAGAAAACACAGGGTTCACCGGACTCGTTCAGAAGACATTCCGGTTTACTTGATTACATGCACGTTTTATTTCTATTTCGTTACAAATAATAATTAGACGTTTCAACAATACAACAACCAACAGAATGCACAAACATATGTTTATATGGATGAAAAGTGTTAGGGCATATAATCAAGAAGATACAACTCATATTATATTTTTCCATTTTGATGAGAACCACTTAGAAAAGATTATAGATAAACTAATTGTCGCCCACTCCTTATCTTACCGTATAACACACATAAATGCTACCCCAGACACACAGTGCTGCAAGTGATGTCCCCTTGTTTGGGGAACTGGACTCCAACTCACTGCCCAGTGCTACTCAAAGGCGTCTGTAACTCCCTGATGAACTGAGCGTCTTTTGACTTTAGCCCAGTCCGGTCCGGTCACGCACTGTTCCGCAGCATAAACGTCCTGCATATCCTGTCTTACTGGCCTCGACGGAGAAGCCTCCACTGTGCCTTGTGAGGAGCGTCGCCTGTGGCCGTTCTGTCCAACAGTAACCCTCTGACTCCAGCTAGCCTTCTGCCCACCACACCCCTCCCTCCCCTTCCTCAGCACCCTTCAGTCTGCAACATGCTTTGTCATGCAAATAGGGTCATTTTTTAAAAGAACCCTTCTTACGCAAGCAATGTCAAGCGCTTGGCACAGAGAGTTCATCAAGACCAGCAGGGTAGCGGGCATTTCAGCACAACTCTTGAAATGCCTGCTGTTTCTGTCGGGTACTTTCCGTTCATTTACTGTAGGCTGTACATCAACCTATAAGAACCTTTAAAAGTCCATGAGATGTCATTCAGTGGAGATTATTAAAAAGTACTTCAAACTACACAATTGATCCTAGTAAATTACTTAGTTTAGGTGTATAACATGGTGCATGTAACTGTAAGTATATAAGTACTACTTTGTTTGTACAGGAAGCAAAGTACTGTATGATTTTGGTTTTGGGAGTGGGATCCCCCCGTAAGCTAACGCACATGTGCTGAGGTGCCTGATCACCACATAAAAAGCCATGACATCACTAACTCCTAGTGTACACTGATCTGGAAAACAAAGATCCACATTAGTATTTCTCCTGGGTACCATCCCACCCACAGCCTTTAAGTCAAACCACAAGCCCACATGAATAAATTCTGCTGGTTCTTCACCAAGTTAGGGACTTCTTTGCTCTCGGATTTGAGGCGATCTTTGGGCCGCTGGTTGTGGAGGTGTAGTTTCCATCAAAACACCTGCATGTCATCAAAACACCTGCTATCAAACATGAAATTCTGTCTAACTGAAGTATCAAAGTGATTCTACTTATCAATTCTACTTATATTTAGCAACATTTTACACATCCAGGCCACATTGAGAGGTTTTAAAAAAGGTTTTTTATCCACTCAGGTCTCAGAAAGCATCTTTAATTAACTGTATTAACAATAACCTGTTCTCTTTCAATTCAACCAGACCGTCCATATTAGTTCGACCCATGCAAGCATATTTTGCAAGTTTACATTTGCAGCAAATTTAACAAAATAGAGATACAGATTAATTGAAAGATGGAAACCGTCCTATAGGGTGCTTTATACGTTTATTTAGGCAGTGTACAGTGTGCATCCTCGTATAATCTTGCCATTTGTTTCTGACAATGAGCCATTTAGATTTTATTAATAGTATAAATGTTACAAGGGTGTCTCAACCTTCTTTACAAGCCATGTAGTTGGTGCACCATTCAAAGCCTTGTGTTGCTGACTCACTGCAGTAAAGCACTACGGGTTAACCATCAAATCTACCATCTGCTCACTGTTATATGCTGCTATACAATATGGCTGGAGATGGGCTTTCTGGCAAAGGACACAAGAGCAAGGATCAGGCAGTCATGATAAAGTTTACAGAAGAATTGAACGCCCAGAATGTCCCTTGCCTTTCTTACATTTGACATAATGGTCAAAAGAGTATGCATGAACCCCATTGGGGGCAGAGAAGGGATTTTGAATCGGTGTCATGGCCAATACTCCCTTTCTGTTACTAGATTCAGGAAAAGTATATAAATATATTTCCCTCAGGACATACTAATTTGTGTGAGTTAGTCGACATCAGAAGATCATTTACGTCCTGATGTCAACAAATTGACAGCACTGGTTAATCATCAGTTGTTCAGTTCAATCCGTCTTGTTCATAATGTAATTTGGCTGCCTGGCCAGTGAAAAGCGTTGAAACGTAGGACAACAGGATGACAAGAATGGCGAAAGTCTGAATGATACTGTTTTGCCTAGGAGAAGCCTTTGTTAACGGGTAACTAGCATGTGTTTTTCCTGTGCCAACGTGACAATGAATGTGATCCAAAATATAGTTGTGTACTTGTAGTAGCAACCTACTTCCCTATACCTATAAATATAGTTCTGTTTTGTGGGTTCGAACTATTTATAATTTTTCTTATCTATATTAAGACACAGATCAGATGTTTTATTCCAGTTGGCTTGACTAGTTTATTAGCTAAATTGATATCATTACCTGACTAGCTATCTTACTGACCAATCTGACTGGAGTTTGGTTTTGTCATAATTAATTGCAGATCTATATTTATTACTTATTAAGTGCCTGTTGTAAAGGGCTTATGTACATTATGTTACATTTTCAATCGAGCAAACACGGTTCGCATGTGTGATAACAATTGTGTCAGAACTCTATCAGGTTTCTATGCAGTGTGCACACTTACCGCTAAATTTTCCCTAGATTGACACACTCATACCTGCATAGCATGTCTCCAACAATAAGTAAACTCAGCTAAGGCTATCTAGCCTTTTGTTATCAATCTCTACTAACGAGTGTCCATAATGTAAATAAGACCTATTTTATGCAGTGCTAATTATAAAAACAAGCAGACTAGTTGGATAGTAATGTTTGACATGATTCACACGATCAAGTACTTCCTTGAAAGTTCACAGAATAATTATCTGAAATGCACCGAAGATATGTACCTGAAATGCACTGAAGATATTTTGAAGTTTACAATAACCAAGCTAACTTCATTATCACAATTCTCAAAAAAACGCCCCAGTGTGGATACATTTCTCATGTGATTACTCTGTGATGTGTTATCCACCGCAAGTCCATACTAAAATCCATCCTTAGGTATTATAAGGGGTAGGTATTGTTGAAATTACATATTATAAACACTAACTGCCCCTTAACAGAGCAGGGCTGAGAAAAGAGACGTGGGACCCAGTTCAGGCATGAGCACCATGGTTCTGGAGTAGGTCAACTACAACGCAATGAATCACAGAGTGATAAAAGTAGTGCTGGTAAACACATAATGTGGAGGAGGAACCTCAGCATTGTCCTGGGGCTCCCAGAGCAACTGACTGACCACAGCCACAGCAAGGAGATACGACGCTGGATGAAAAAGGACCTCTTTAACAGCTGCATGCTCATGGTAAAGAAAGAGCCCAAGACTTTGGAGGATGGTCTGACCTACTTCATGTGACTTTGTACACCCTGATCCTATCCACACATACAATACTAGATTAACTAGGGTCAGACCGTCACAGCAATTAACTTCAGAAGGTTTTCAGTTAACTTTCTTCAAAACATTTTGTGTTACAGATTTCAATTGTTTTATTTATTTCTATCTTCACAAATGACATAATGCGCCATAATGGCAAAACGGAAAACACGTTTTTAGAAATTTGTGCCAATTCATCATTCAAAAATAAAAAACTCAAATATCTCATTTAACCATCCCCTGGTCTATCCCTCGACACCATTTTTACTGGTGTACGGAGAGTTCCTTGGACTTCATGGCTTTGTTTTAGCTCTGACATGCACTGTGAAGTGTGAGACCGTACACAGACAGTTGTGTGCTGTTCTAAAACATATACGATCAATTGTATTTGCCACAAGGGGAAAATGACATTTGTGAGACATCTCAAGGATGATCAAAGGACAGGGTGCATTTGAGCTCAGTTTGGAGTCTCATTGTAGTGTTTGAATAGTTACTATGTACATGAAATATTAAAGTTTTTGTTTTTCATTGAATTGGCTCACATTTTTTAAAACCTGTTTTTGCTTTGCTATTGTGCTGTATTGTGTGTAGATTGATGGCAAAAACACAACGCAAGAAAAATGCGAAGAAAGTCATTGTAGACATGGATAAGATTGTCACTGATTTGCTGACAGTATGTCAGTGACTCTACAATCGAGTTTTTGTCAGATTATGTGCAATACTTGGAACGAGGACAGGTAAACTGTGATGTTGTTTTTGGGATGCTGAAAACTGAAAAGACTAAATGATTGATGTTCTGGAACTCCAATGAAGTAGGTAAAAAGTAGGTTTCTTCTGTCGATCTGAGGGATTGAGTGATGTACATCCAAGCACATCTGTACATATATTACCACAATTACAGACAAAAGGTGAAGGAGAAAAAAGACAGATGTTGTATATTTTTTCACACTGTACTGAATGAAGAGTGTTTTGTACAGGCTCTCCCTGTAAACGCCAACACATTCAGACAAATGTGGGTTTTTCTTCAGGAAGTTTTATTTCCCCTATAGTCCAAACTGCTCTACTTAGAATGAGACCAGGAAAAGGACAGAGAGACTGTGGAGCTTTTGTAGTTTTACACATCCTCTTTCACACATCCAAAAAAGTTCCACACTTAAATCCAACATCTATTGTATCTGTAAATCGCAAAATTGTTAATCGCATCTTAATCACAAGAGATGCACAGTTGTTAACAAGAAGTCCATGTAGTGTTGAACTAATACACAACAACATGTTTTCACCTGGCCTGTCTTTTTCTGGGCACACCTTATTTTGCTTGGTGTCCACAAACATCCACGGTTGAACAAACAATAGTTTGTGGTACACAGATTGACCCCCCATCATACACCCTCTTTTTTTCTCCATATTCCTCCACTGTAACTCCATAGGCATTGCCACCCAGTCTATTTCCATGACAACGTGGGGGTTGTATGAGCGGCATGGAAACGTCAAACACTGAGCTCGGCAGGCTCACATCAGAGGAGACAAAGGGCCAATGACCTACATGTGGGGAGAGGATGAACACTTTTCCCAGAAGCCCCAGCCCTCATTGGAACCCTGGAATACTGACAAGCCCAGAGTTATATTTTTTACAAGAGCACAGTATTTGGTATGCTGAAGCTTAATAGTAAAACATGCATTACAGGCATAACATGCATTACTATACTGTGCAAGGATGAAATGTGCATCAATATGTCGAGACGTTAGATGGTTTAGTTTTTGTTATGCTCTAGTACAGAGAGATCCTTATTGCAATTTATTATGGGCTGATCTTCCGAAGGGTTTATTTAATTTGTAGATCTATGGAATACAGATGGGATTTGCAACATCTGGACTGAACATTTAAACTATCTAATATCAAATAACTACTCATATGAAATTCTAAATAAAATACTTAATGCTCAGACAGAATAGGATTTCTCAGACAGGTACAAACTGATTTCAAAGAATCCCCGAAAACATTCACAGGTTAGATTATAGAAGTTATTAAAGGGATATGCTCACAAAATGGCGGAATGTTGCCTCGTAAACAAACATTCCTGCCTGGCCAGCCATTTGAGGGCATGTTTGTCCGGCCTAATCTGGTCAGAGCAGATAGTCTTTATGACCGCCCCTTCAACCATCAATCAGCACCTCTGCTGGCAAAAGGGTCAGTGGTTGGGGAGGGGGTCACACCGTCGCTACGGTGACCGACTTTAAAAGCAGCCCTATAAATGTTGTGGGGCCATTAGGTTGAGACAAAGACAAGCAGGGGAAAGAGGGAGAAGAGGGAGACGGAGTGACAATGCTGTTGTTGGGTCTGTATAACGGGCTTTGTTCTCAATTATGTTCTCCTTTCTTTTGAATAATTTCTGTAAATATTCACACACACCTCATGCATTCAATCTAAATACATGTAAATCTCAAAATATTGTGTAATAATTTACCAAATAACAGCTCTTACAGTCACAGTACACTGATCCCCACACAGAGCCTGTCAGTGTAGAATGTAGCTGAGTGATTCAGAACAGCGGTTTCCCAAACCTCTTCTTTGGGACCTGTGGGCATTTCACATTTATGTTGTAGCCCTCAACTCACTCATCTGATTCACCTAATCAAGGGAGGGTTCAGGTTCTAAAACATGGAGGAGAGGTTCGAGAACCCCTCTTCCAGAAGGATGAAAACAGAGCAGAAAGAGAAAGGATGAGGACGGAGGAGAGTCGGCTTGTTGAGGACTGAGCAGATCATTTCGAGAGAGAAAATGGGAGAGTTGCTCCATGGCAGCTCATTGTAGTGGTTTGGAAAGGAACGACAGCAGGAATACAAAACCATGTGCATAGGTCAGTGTCTGCCTCACACACACACACACAAACACACACACACACACACACAAACACACACACAGCAACTGCATGCACGCCTAAATGTGTTGCTGGTAAAGCTGCACAAAGAAAGAGCAGGCTGCACTTGAGGCACAGAGAAGGGAAAGCAAAATAATAACAAGAAACGAAGACATTTCACTGGCCCTTCTACTGCAAGCATGGAGAGAACAAGCAAAACATAACACTCTCTACAACAGGGCAAATTATACACTTAGGTTTGGCTCCTGCAGCTTCTAGGTCCTACTTGATCATTAATTAAACACATTGATGATGTCCCAGGTCTAAAATCCTACACATGATTTCTGCATAGTTATGCAAGAATGATTGTGATATCTAAGAATACTTGTACAAACTTACGTGAATAGCATGTCTGAGCCACCACCGTTTCATGATCTTGCTGTACCGATATACTGTACAGTACAGTGTAAAAGTCAGTACAGTGTAAAAGTCAGTACTATACATTGTTAAGTTGTCTGCATTTTTTAAAGCTTTTTATTTGAGCAACAAATGTGTATTTGCTTGTAAAACATGAGAATACACATAAAAAACACATACAAGTAACAAAATAAAAAACAGAAGTAACTACAATTGTTTGTTATCCAAAGGGAAATGGATATCCTGTGAGATGTTCAGTAGAAATGTCATAAAGACATTTTAAGAATGTGGGCAAAGTGGAAGACCCATCATGCTGTCCGCATCTCTTGAACTAACTTAAAGATCCCTTCCTTGAGGAAAGAAGGAAATCCAGTGATGGGTTTGATCAGTGTTTGTCAGAGCCACCTGGCAAGTGTAGTAAACACACACTCTGGCCATAATTAAACCAATCCCTCTGCCCCCGACATTGCCCATCACGGTCACTTGTTGCAGAACTCTGACAGTGACTTCCACAGAGGGGAGATGGGTTCAATAAACACAGCAAATTCGGGACTCCATAGTGATTTGGATGATGCCCTGGCATAAAATTCTAATTAACATATGTCCTGTCATTTGAGAAGGAATAAACCTCATTAACAATTGCTTGAGAAAGGTACACTTTGTCAAATCTCAAATGCTGAGATAAAAAATGCATGTTAATTGCAATTATGTCCACCTACCCATTGCCTTGGGTCAAACTGTGCCAGCCCCAAAATAAAATTGGCTTTTGGCTCACTCGCTGGAAGTGGCCACTTGAAAGACTAATTAGCCTGTACAACCTTATTTCATTTTCACTCCCTCTGAAATTGGAACAGTTGTGCGAATGGTGGAGATGAGTGTGAAAATGCTAATGGAAGTTCAAGGTTGAAAGGGTGAGGGTTAATTTGGGATGTAGAACGTGTCTTAGGTGACAGGTCATTCATTGACTGTTTGGCAAACACTTTATCATTCAGCACAATCATGATTTCAAACACTCTGCAAAGAAGATTAAAAGCTATTTTAAATTAACAGGTGAAATGATCATCATGATAGCAGGACAAACTCAGAACCCAAACCTCAATATAAGTAAAGCTGTAAGGGATCACAGGGACAAGGAAAACATAAAAAACGCTAAGATGTCAAAATAAGAATTATGGCAAACACTGCACAAAGCTTGGAAGAACAGGACCACTTGAGAAACTGACAACAATCTACCTAGGCAAATTACTTTTGTTTGTTTTCGTTTTTTATTGAATTAATGTCTTTTTTTGTTTAACACTTACATCTCAGATATATGACTTTTAACATTTTCCGAGGTTGCCTAAGACTTCATGCATAATACTGTATTTGTTTTCCCCATCAAAGCAAATATACTTTCTAGATAATCAATATAATTTATAATACTACTTCATTTGTATTGCTATTATTTATTTAGTAGTTTTATTGATGTAATTGTCTGTGATTTAACAACAATGGGCTTCAGGCTAATACATCCAACAATCTGGCTATCTGGGTCAAAGGCTGACAATAGTGCTGCATGTACACGTCCTGAAACCTCAGCTTTTTTTCAGACCACACTAAAAAGCACAAACGCTTAATGCTAACGCTAACATGAGACTGCGGAGCCTCACCCGTCCGGTTATCAGAAACTATTTTATACCTTAAATGAGGTGTCAAATGCTCACAGGCTGAAGTTAAACTTTGGACCTTCAGTAGTTTCAGAATATTTTTTAATGCTTTTATTTTGGATAAAAAACAGAAAGGGACGTGCGTGTTCAATTGGGTGTTCGTGTCCTCAACAAATAATAATTGAACTCAGGCTAGCATTGAAACATTGCCTTAACTATGGCACTTCAACACAAACCTATTATCAGACTTAATAGGATTTTGTGGTAGAAAAGGTAATAACAGAGCCACTGTATAGATGTGTATTGAAGGGTCTGAGGAGAATAATTGAAATTCTGTAATCATTTCCTGTTCTATAACATTTTTCTCTGACAACTCTTTCTTTCTCTCTGAATGTGAGCTATTGTGTATTTCAGTCCACATCTGTCTATCATACCCTCAGTGCACTCTTCAAATGAAATGGCATTCCTGAAGAATGCAAAAAAAACGGAACACAATTTTACAATATAGAGGTGACTCACTGTGAGCATTCCTGGAGGATAATATGTTGCACTGCAGAAACCCAAAGACCCACACTTAAGAGAAACACATGATACTACCAAATTCCTAATGAGTTAGTCAGGTGCTTATACAGTCCCATCCAAAAGTATTGGAACGGCAAGGCAAATTCCTTTGTTTTTGTTGGTCACTGAAGACATTTGGGTTTCAGATCAAAAGATGAGCATGAGACAAGAGTTCAGAATTTCAGCTTTAATTTCCTGGTATTCACATTTAGATGTGTTAAACATCTTAGGACATATCACCATGTGTATTAGACCACAGCATTTTTAGGTGAGCAAAAGTAAAGGAACAAATAATCTAAAAAGTAAATAACATTTAGTATTTGGTGGCATAACCCTTGCTTGCAATAACTTCCTCGAGTCTGAGACCCATCGACATCACCAAACTGTTGCATTCGTCATTTGTGATGCTATTCCAGGCTTTTGCTGCAGATTCTTTCAGTTCTTGTTTGTTTTGGAGCGTTTCTCCCTTCAGTCTCCTCTTAAGGAGGTGAAATGCATGCTCTAGTGGGTTAAGGTCAGGTGATTGACTTGGCCAGTCTAAATCCTTCCGCTTTTTCCCCCTGATGAAGTCCTTTGTTTTGTTTGCAGTGTGCTTTGGGCCATTGTCCAGCTGCATGATAAACTTCCTCCTGATAAGTTTCAATCCATTTCTCCATAAAGTGGCAGACAAAATGTTTCTGTACACTTTTGAATTCATTCTGCTGCTACCATCATCAGTTACATCAGCAATAAATATTGATGAGCCTGTTCCAGAAGCAGCAATGGACGCCCAAGTCAAGACATTACCTCCACCATACTTCACAGATGAGCTTGTATGCTTTGGAACATAAGCAGTTCCTTTCTTTCTCCACACTTTGGCCTTGCCATCAAGTTGGTATAGATCTTGGACTCATCAGTCCATAATAATGTGTTCCAGAACTTTTGCGGCTCATCTCTGTACTTCTTTGCAAATTTCAATCTGGCCTTCCGATTCTTACTGCTGATGAGTGGTTTGCATCTTGTGGTATGGCTTCTATATTTCTGCTCTCTGAGTCTTCTTTGGACAGTGGATTGTGATACCTTCACCGCTGCACGGTGGTGGTCGTTGGTGATGTCAATTACTAATCGTTTGGGGGTTTTCTTCACAGCTCTCACAGTATTTCTGTCATCAACTACTGTTGTTTTCCTTGGCCGACCTGTTTGATGTCTGCTGCTCAGCACACCAGTAGTTTCTTTCTTTTTCAGGACATTCCAAATTATTGTGCTTGCTATGCCCAATGTTTGTACAATTGCTCTGGCTCATAGACAGCTCTCTGGTCTTCATGTTGATTGATCCTCTTTAACAAGAAACGTAGTCTTTATAGGTTTAAACAAAGGATAGACATTTAGACTAGTCATGCACAGCTATTTTATGTTTGAACAATCAACCTAAAGGCAACACCTGGGCAACAAGAAACATCTGTCAGTCACATGTTCCAATAGTTTTGCACACTTGAAAAATGGGTGGGTTCAAACAAAGGGTGGTATGTCCTCAGTTTAACACATCTAGATGTGAATACCAGGAAATGAAATCTGAAATTCTGAACTCTTGTCTCAAACTCATCTTTTGATCTTAAACCCAAATTTCTACTTGAATTTTTGTGCCAGGAGTGGCATAAAGTCACCCAACAGCAATGTGACAGACTGGTGGAGAGCATGCCAAGATGCATGAAAGCTGTAATAAACAATCAGGGTTATTCCACCAAATTTTCAGTTAAAACCTTTTGTTGTTGAAAAATGTATATGAATTAGTTTTCTTTGCATTATTTGAGGTCTGAAAACAATGCAACTTTTTTTGGTTATTTGAAGCAGTTGTGTGATGGTGGGGTGACGGACGGCTCCATCATCTCCCACTCTTCCTAACTTCTCAATGGTCACAAACTCATCCTGGTCTCCTTCATTTGTCTTGCCCCAATTGTCTCACACACCAGGTCCCAATTAGGTCATTGGTGTGTGTTTAAATGTTTCTCCTCTGCTCCCCTCATTTGTCAGTCATTGTTCCATGTTGAAGTGTGTCCTGTTGTCAGTGGCGAGTTTCAGTTTTCCTTATTTTGCTCGGTGTTTCTTTCCAATAAAAGAACATAATCGACTGCCACCCTTTGCCTGCGCCTGGTTCATCCGCTCCACTACACACGACTGTTACAAGTTTTTATTTTCTACAAATAAATACTTTAGATGACAATATTTTTGGGGGGAATTTGGGAGTCATGTTGTCAGTAGTTTATATATTAAAACAAAAATGTTCAGCATATCAGACTGTGTACACTGACAATTAAATAGACAAAATAAAATGTAATATTGTGATAGGATTGACCTGACATCAGTCATACCTTGAAATAATTACACAAAGAACTAAATCTCCTGAAATTATTTTGGACTTTGTGGTTTTCACATCCGAGTACCTCCTTAAATGTGAGGTCCTCATATCTGGGGATCCCATTTAAATTGTTCAATTCATAATATGAGGATAGTAGCCCCTTTGTGCGTAAGCAGGATGTCTGAAACAAAACATCTTACCTTTCCAGCTGTGTCTTCTTGGTGTGACTCACTACCAGGGAATTTTTTATATTTAACCTACATACTAAAAAAACAGCAGGCTTCCATATTTTACATTTGGTACATTCACCTACCTGAAATAAAATAACAAATCCCCCAAACCCAGCAATTAACACATTCACTATGTGTCATATATTACGACTGTTTCCTTTTTTGTGAGGTTTGACCGCATTTTTTTGTGAGGTTTGCTCGCATTAACCAACCATCGGTAAAATTTTGTTTTGTTGGTTGGTTTGGTGGTCTCACCCATTATCTCAAAAAGACTACCATCATAATCTGTTTTGGCATCTAGTAAAATGTTCTTATTGCTCTCAGTTGAGCTGATTTCCATAATTAGTTTTTGTTTTTTTCACTTGTTTCACTTCTCTCTTGTTCACTTGTTCTCTAAGTCAGCCTTTTTGGCTTTCACAGTCATTATGGGTTTTCTCCAGAAGAGAAAAGTTATTTCCCTGCTGTTGCCTTTCCATACATCAATTTAAAGTAATTCCATCAATGTTGTTTTGCCTTGCTGGCTAGAACACTGATGTTCCATCCACAACATGTTTGGCTGCCTTTTAAGTCACCCAATGCAGATTAACCCGGTTTTGTTTTTTTCCTTTATTTACTCTTCACATGATACTGAACTCAACAATGACAAGTCATTAGTCTGATAAGTGGTATTTTGTAAGTTATGAATGTTTTAATTGGGAGTGGACAGAATACAATGGCAATTAATGATGGGTTATGTGTGGAAAACTGACCTGACATTTATCTCACATCCACCATTTTGAACAAACTGACTTATGTAGCTGCTTGGAGACACATCCATGGTAACTGCATGACATGAAATGACATCCAATAAAGACACCAACAAAGAATATATTTCTAAACCGAAATCTACTCTTCTTAATATGCCTTGTGTGATTCATTCACTATTTTTACAATAAATTCACAGTTTCTCAAACTTTAATCACATATTACTTCAAGCAGCCGCCCCTACTTCTGGTTACTTACAAAAACAGGAAGGCTCAATTTACGATTAGGCTTACCTAATCTCAGCCTCACCTTTGGAAATTAGTCTCTTATCAGTATCCACAATGTATTGTTCCAAACACCCAAAACATAATACTTTAAAAAACAAAATCTTGATTAAAGAACACATAGATTAGGAAATTTGACTCAACACCAAGCAGTCTTTAGCTAAGATCAATATTACTCAGCTGTTAGTCTGAATGGTTCCTGCTCATGACAGCAATTGCTATTGATGTACTGACACCTAGTGTCAGGACTCTGTAAGTGACCACAAGATCACCATTACAACATGCGTGCAGTACTCACCTGAGATTGATTTAATTCCATTTCAGTTTAGGAAGTAACTGAAATTTTTACTCCAGGCATTTTGCGCACACACATATTCTCACCTCTAAGTTGCACCTTTCTCCCGACCAACCCAGTCTTCTTTGAAAGAAATATAAATCAAGAAGAGGAGGTGAAGCTGGTAAACATTCAAGAAAAATAACTATATAATGAGAGTCTTCCCGCCATACCCACTCTCCCATAACCAATTCATTACTTATTATAGGTGTCTATCCCGAAATACCGGTATAAAGCAATAGAAATAAATGGATCTAATAAGAAAAGTACAAAAAAGTTGCTTCTTATTTTCCCCCTCTCCACTATAAAACTCATCAAGGATAAATATTAGCATCCTTACTGAAATCAGTTATTGGCAAAGGGGGGGTTAATCCCAAATTGACCCCTATGGCCTACACCCTAAACCCAACACCCAATGCACCTGTGAATATCTGAGAGGGTTTGACTGGCCAAAACAATTTGGGAATAGCTTGACCTTGCCCTCCGATATGCTAGGTGTAAGGTTCCTCTTATTACTTATATTATTCCATTCTTCAGATCTCCGTGCAGGGTGCGGTAGTCCATTTGGCTAAGACTAAAGACAGATCATATCCAGGAGCGGGGACAGAAAAGCCAAAGGATACATTTTGAACTTGGTTTACTTGTGGACTGACTAGAAATATTAGGGGTGTTTACCTAGCCACTGTGCATCAACATTGAGGTTGCTTGCTCCTTGGTGTTTAAGGCTGAGTGTTTTGTAAAAGCACCTTGTGACAACTGCTGAAATAAAAAGGGGTTTATGAATGAATTTGATTGATTGATCAAAAATATATTGATATAATCCGAAGGTACGCACACACATCTTTCACGGACACATCCAGGCGCAAGGACGTGAAAGACATATATAACATAGCTAATTATTCCACTTTACTTCAGAAAATATACAATCAATGGTGAAACCCATTTTTATTATTTACTACTTGCGCGTGTTTTGTGTATCATATGTGTGTTTTATTCAAAGCTAATCTGGTTTCCAGACACTTCTGCCCAATAGCCTGGGGACGATGTTACTTCAAAGCAACTCATTCCCAGTTGAATGTTTCTCATTCGTCCACTAGGTGCCGCTATTGTTTAAGGACTCGACACTTAAAGGCACCAACTTGTGAATCAATAAGGGATCGTTAGTGTACAGACTTGGTTTCAAGCTCAGTCACAGATGATCGTTCATCTGTGCGGCTGTTCTGTTTATCACAAAAGAGACAGGTTTCCCTGTTCTAGTTTCCCTACTCAGGCTGTGTCACCTGCAGTCACAGATAACACTGGATATGAATGAGAAGAAGAGGAAAGGATTACCTCTGCCAACGCTGCCGAACAGCTGTGCAATTACGCAGAACAGAGGTTTGCGTTAGCCCACTCATTGCCCCAGCGACGTGACACCCGGCAACCCACAGCACAGCAGCCCTCGCAAATAGCTAATTAAGGCTCCATCATACCTGGAGAGTAGCACACTGATCTCCATAAAAGACATGTCAGAATGAGAGAAATCTATTAGGCACATTGTGACAAGTTTTATAATGCCAAATGTACACCCTGCGTTACTGTATACACTGCAGAGGAAGTCCTAGATTCATAACAGTCAGGGTTAGATAGAATTTATTTACGTTATTTAGGTTGAATATTTAGGTAGGAATGGTACAGTAGATAGCTGAGTGGTTAAAGCATTGCATGAGTAATGGGAAGGTTGATGGTTTAAATCCTTCAGCTGGGGAGAAAAAGTAAACTGTTTTTGTGCCCTTGAGTAAGGCTCTTCAGTACCTGTAAGTCACTCTGGAAAAGAGTCCCTGCGAATTGTTCAGTAGTCTGGTCAGGTATAGTTGGTGTGTGATTCCACATTACTTTTAATATTCTCATAATCCATAATCCTGGCAGAGTTCACATCAATGCAGACGTTTTCTCAACCAGATCTCCTCAGTGCCTGGAAAGTGAACATGTTTTACTATTCAGTTTAATTATATTGGTCACAATAGAATTCTGAAACACATTCAAAACGAACACTAACTGTAACTTTTTTGTAAAAAGCTAGGACAAAACAGGAAAAACGGGACTGGTTGATTTATATTAGGGTGGAAGGACTGGTCAAAAGTGGGCACAGTGTTGGAACTTTTGGTAGCACTTTATATGACATATATCGTCATAACGCGTTATTACAACATCTAACTTGTTACAACCTAGTTCTGTTGCCTACATTTTTATTGTACCACCTCGCCCAAAAAATGACAAACTGTTCCTAAACATTTTACCACAATATTCCAGTTAAAATGAACATGCTTATAGACCCTTGAAATTTGGTGACTTAATACATAACATTTCTAAATAGCATAACAGATATATCTCTAAGATGTCAGTACAGAATGTCACTTTTCATTTGAGATTATTATTTCAGGATATTTATTTATACTGTAGATATAAAGCCTTAAATAAAATGCTTGGTCCACAACCTAAAATGCTGATGCGTAGAGATAAAAGTCACGATTCTACCTTAATTAGTTGTGGAGTACATGTTCATTCTTTATATTAATGACAGGCATATGCTTTTCCTTAAATACTTGTTAAATATAGAGTTTTATGTCTCAGTTGAATTAATTGAAATTCAATTAATTCAATTCAAATTCTGCTTCCTGTGGAGTGTGGCAAATTCACATTCAGTAAAAAAACACGGTTTGAATTGAATTAAATTCTGAAACGTCAAATCGAGCGCAGACCTCATGTTCTGGCTGTGTACTGACAGGTCGGAGGGGCGTCAGTCAGCGTGCTGTGACTGAGGTTTATGAGGCAGCACGTAAAGGGCCTCACGCCTGATCGCCTCGCTGCTCCCCACGGACCTGCTGGAGGATTCACTGCACACCGTACCAGAAGCCCTGTGTGTGTGTGTGTGTGTGCGTGTGTGTGCGCGCATGTGTGTGTGTGTGAATATGCTCTACATTTAACGGGATTCACGGCCCCAGTGGTTCAGGGGTTTAAAGTCTGATTCTGGTGAGAGTTTGATTCCTACATGGACTGCTAAATATATTGTATGACTGACTGACAATTGCAGGATGTCCATCAATGACTATAGTTGGTAGTGTAATATGGTAAAAAAACAATAAATGTCACCATATTTTTAACATTAACATAAAAGGATATATTTTGGACTAATTTAAATATATATGTTTACCAATGTCAAGGAATTATATTTTGTAAATATACTGACTACCTGTGTCAATAAAGGCTTGACTGACAGAACAATGGTTTTCCTCCCAAATCCACCAAAAGTAGGTCCCCTTTTGATGGGGGTAGTGGAAATAACCAGGTGGGTGAACTGGGGAACAGGATTGACTTGTTAATCAACAAGAAACTGGCTTATGTTATTTTACTGTATGACTTGCCAATTATATTCAATATTTTAAAACTAGGAATAAGAATGGTTTTAAGTTTTTAGGAATAGTTTTTAAATGTTAAAACTAGGAATAGTTTTGCACATTGACGGCATGTGCTGTAAAGATCGGGCTCATGGCACAATCATATACTCTTGAAAGGGAGAATAAAATTACAGAATTACTTATGACCATGAAAGACGTCACGATTCCTTTTTTTGTTTACTCACAGTCCAGCAAACCGAAGAAGTGTTCGAATCTGATGACACCAAGATGGTGTGTGGTAGTTTGTTGTTTTGGCCCCCTGAAACTAAAACCTATACTTATCTCCCCTATGGTTGGATGTAAACATGGTTCAAACGAAGAGGCCTTGTAGTGTTAGGTGAGCTGCGCGCCAGGGAGAGGAAAGGACCCACACGCATTTCCTGTGTCTCTCAGGGCTTCTGAGGAGATTGGCTGCTTACTCAGGAGTGAAAGCGTCAAAATAAAGTGTTTGTGCTGACAAAGGACAAATGGGATTTTTCTTCTAGCAAACGGTGCAGGAATGTGTTGAGTTGCTCAAAGTGTCAGGAAAAATGTCTCCTGGTCGACACCTCTAATGAAACGTGTGCATGAAATTAGAGCCCTCGCTTGCTTGCTGTGTTTTGACTGTGCAAGCTGAGGAAAGAGAGAAAGTGAACGAGTGGAGAGAGAGAGAAAGAACGAAAGGGATGTCTCCTCTCTTGTGTATATAGATATATCTTTTGTACCCTTGAAGTGGGAGTAAATTGAATATTCATGAGTGAACGTGAATAAGTGCCCTGTCAGCCAGTAGTGTCACTGATAGATGAGGGAAGGACGGATCTGGGGCTCCAATGGCCAGCCGGGCTTCTCCACAGAGGGCCCGGGGTAGGTAGGTAGGTAAAAAGCAGACTGGAGAGTATGTTGATTGAACTCTGGAGAATGGAATGGAGAGGTTAAGATACTGGACCCTGTTTCTCCATGCAAACATTTAACTCTACTTTAGGAACCCTTGGGTGTCACACTTGCAAAAGCAGGTGAAGCTTGCCTTTAATACGGCCTAGTTAATGGATACTTGACAGTTTTCTGACTTCCTCTCTCTCCGGCTGGAGTCTGGAAGTCTCGTGATCAGTGAAGCTGAGAGCACAGGCCAGTGGACCCTGAACTGAGAGGTGTGTTTTTTTCTTGGCCAGCCAGTTGGGCTGGAGTCTGGAGTCTCCTCTCACTCCTGTTTTCTGGGCAGCAAGTCTGTAGCGCAGAACCTTCTTTAATTCACTCTGACAAGTTCTCACAGTTGCTACTCTATCCCCAGTGTCCTCTCTCTCAGAGTTGAAGGCCAAGCCGGCCGACACAGAAACAGCAATGGATAATTTCCACCCCATCTCAGCCTCACATATTTTTCCTGTAATTTTATTCATGATGCTCGTCTTCGGCCGGCCTGCACAGCTTGTCTGTACAAGCACAAGTGAAGGATGTTCCAAATGTAAAATGTTCTGGTGAGGGGAATAAACGGGCTCCCAGGCCAACACAGAGTGTTACGTTTGAGACACTGGCCCAACCTCCAGTCACCAGCAAGCAGAGAAACCGGCCCCTTCATGTGGCCTCTTCAGGAAGGCCCTGAAAACCACAAGGAATACTGGCACAGCCCAGAGGTGGACGACTGACAGGAGCCTTCAGAGTCATTACATCCAAAACATTACAGATGCGTACTGATGCTTCTTGATGCACAGAGCGACTGGAGGATATTGGCGGTTACATCAAGGGTCTTCGTAGAGTGTCATGAGATCTAGCCTCATTAAGTCTAATTGCTTTTATCTTTCATTCACTCCCAGGTGAGGACCTTTGCCAGCCAAGTCTAAACCCTCCCCGAATGCCAGGAGCAATTTGATACTAGATTATATATAATATGTTGTAGAATAATGCAAATAAAATGCTGATAGTATAGTGTGCCTAAGAGCATTGCAGTCATTTTGGAGGCCATTCAAGGGCTGGAAATAGAGCTGCTCTACTCCTATCAGGCTCCAAAAGAGCAGTCACAGCCCATAATACAGATGGTTCAGTGCTCCCTCCCTGCCTCCCCACTGCTCTTTGTTTTCATTCTTTCCTTTTGGTGATAATGTATCGGATACAGGGTGTGTAATGATCCTCGAGCGCTGCTATACTCGCTAACAGGCATCGCTGTCAAACACATCACCATCACCGTGCTCATTGATTTGTGTTGCCTTTAAAACGGGCCGTTTCCTCCACATGAAGCCCTGCCATAATTGGGTCTTGCTTAAATGATTCAAATAAGGCGGTCTGTTTCCCTCTCCCTTGTCTACCCCGGCTCCCCCCGTCACTGCCATCCCCGCTTATTTCATTACGGATTCAGCAGACTTGATAAAACAGTGGGGGGGGGGCATTCCACACCGCTTAACCAGCCAGTCCTCGTCCCGGCCCCAGACAAAGAAGTGGTCAAGCGAGGCAACAAATCACACCAAATGGAGCATTTGCTCTTTGTTCAGTCTAGTTATGGAAACTGATAGCGGTGTGCGGAATACTGAGTGGGTGTAATAAATGCTGAAGAGAGGATATCCTCTCCTAATTGGAAGGAGGAACGGAAGTGCACACATTCAGCTTTTTGTTGCTCGAAATGAGTTCTGTGAAATAGCCTAATAGCATACATACATTGGGAGCCTGCTTTGCTGTCACAGATAAACATGTTCTCTTGGCTAATTGCTGTACCTGTTCCAGCCCAGGCTTCGGTGACAGGATGCTGTTATCACTGGCCCTTCAGATCTCCTGGACTCCCCATTGTTGTGTTACGTTTGAGCCGTAATGCTGAAAAGCGCCGCACATTCAGCCACAGCTGTACTGTCTGGGAAAGAACGGGAGGGAGACGTAACTCCAAACTTACAGTACAAGTTCCCAATTTACAGTCCACAGAAGTTCCTGGTTAGAGACACTTCAGACAGCCGTCAAGTGGGCATTGATGAATTAACTAACACATGACAGAGAGCCCAGACAAAATATAACACATAATAATAAACCTATTACATTTCCCCGCCATCCGCGGCAACGGCAAACCTCAGCCCGTTACGCGAGTCCGAACCGACTGAATTCCGACTGACATCAACAGCACCTGACAATAAAGACGTCTGTCTTATTTAATAGAAGGTCCCCACACCCGTCCGACTGCATCGAAGCAAGCTGACAGTCAGTGTCAGAACCATTTCAATGTCTCATATCCAACATGACATTAATAAACATGTGAAGCGGGTCCCATTAGTATTCTACGGAAGTACCTTTGTCCGAATCGGCCTCAAGTCGTCATAAAAAATGGAGACCCTCGGCCGGACACAGGCTTCTCTCCAACCGATGAATAATAGTACAAAGGGCTGCTTGAATCATTAAGACGACTGCTCTGTCCAGTCTGCTCTGCTCTCGCATAACAGAGATAATAGATCAATGAGGAAGACATGAGAGCACAGCACAGGAGTACCTCGCTGGAGACCAGACCTGAGTCTGCCTGCCTGCTTGTTGCGGGAGATCCAACTCCTGGGAACTTTAGACCCAGGTGCCTGTAGAAAGAGGCCGGATTAGTGGAAAACCTCTTCACCGGGCCCACGGGTGGGGAAACAGGGCAAGGCAGCTTATTGGCAGTCACATCCATTACTAAAACAAAGAGGAATGAGGTGACAACCACTGCCGGGTTATTTAATTCAGTTTGAGAGGTGACGGGTGGCTCCACTCCTCTTCACTGCAAACCCGAGTGTTAAGATCAGGGAGGCAGAGGGAAGGGTTTCTGCCCATCTGATAATATTCAAGAAATGACCCAAATATGTGCCAAGGTCATTCCCCTCGCTTTCTTCATTGGAAGATTAGCCGGGATGGAGCGAGTGTGGTTGGGGGAGGCGGGGCGGGTGTAGTTCGAGCAAAACCCTCAAGAACATTATGATTTATTTAAGTGAGGAGATAGAAATATGAATAATGTATCGCTATAAGGAACATGAATCTCTTTTGTACTAATTGTCAGGAAGACTTGCATCCAGTTTCTGAGGGGAGAGGGGCTGGAGGAGCCACAGATCACAGGGGTGCAGCTCCAAGTCGCTTGTCCTACAGCCATGGCCATCGACTTGCAAATGAGCTCAAGGAGCCTAATTAATGGAGGGCTAATGACAGAAACAGCATTCCGGTGCTGCGGTCCGATGAAGGAATATTCCGGGAACCCCCACACGCTTTTCTTTCTCTCGTTCTCTCTCGGTCGAGATGGCTCGTGCCATTGAAGTTGATTGCAGAACGCATCAATATGTGAACAAAGTTTGGAGGAGAGAAGGGGAAAAAAATTAGCATTCATTTGAAGAAGAGGCCTGTTATTTATTCTGTAGCTTTTGGCACATTTCATTTTTTTCCCCACTCCCAGGAGTAGAGATGGAGCACGATATTTAAGATGTGTGACGAGCTATAATGGCAACTTCTTCAACTCCCTCTCTCTCTCTCTCTCTCTCTCCTTGTCTGTTGTTTGTAATGTAGAGAGGGATGTTGAGGAGAGTAGGGCAGCAGTGAAAAGTCTCTCTCTTCCTTTCTGCGCTGTGGTTAGAGGATGGAGTGTGCATGGCAGAGTGCAGTACAGATCAGACACCATGCCCCAGATGATGTAGCCTGAAGTTGTCTGGTGTCTTTGAAGCCTCTGTGCTCCACTAAACCCAACCCCTCAAACTCAGACGTTTTACTGGTTGCCTACTTAGGTTTTCAGTGGGTGTAGAGGAATGCTTGGGTATAAACAGCTTCTAAACAATGCCATCAGTTAAAGGCCCAATGCAGTCAAAAACTGGGTTTTCCTTCTCAAAATTACATTAGCCTTCTTGTGTAATTGCTGTGATCTCTTACAGTTTATTGTAAGTAATACACCAAGGATGCCCATGCTATTAGCCAATCAGAGTTGTATATGTCAGCATATAGACAAACGGAATGTCCAATGAAAGAACATATTTCATTTCAAATTGACAAACAATAACAAAAAAGAGAAGGATATAATTACACGAGAAGTGAACCGGTGTCACAACTGACATTGTGCAGGAGTGTAGACTGAATGCATGTTTTAGTGTGTGTGAATGTGTGTGTGTGTGTCTGTGTGTGTGTGTTTGGGTTTGTTTTTGTGTACCTGTGCGTACATTGACTGGGCGTGAAAGCGGTTGGCTCTACAGTGTTTGAGCGTGTGCGCGTTGCAACAGGTCTCTCCGGTCAGACAGCGGGGTAGATTAGGCAGTTGGATGGATGGCAGATTGGACAGTCGGATGGCTTGGGGGTAGAAGCTTTTTATTTAACTCTCTTTGTCCTGGTGATGGCGCTTCTAAAGCAGGTGTGTACGTCAGATGATAGCAGCACGAACAGCTCATGGCTTGTGTTGCTGAGACCCATGATGATCAGACTTTTAAATCACCACCTGGAGTCCTGGAGGGTAGGCAACATGGAAGGCTGTATGGGCTGAACCCGCCACCGTCCGAAGGCATACAAACGCGGCTAAATTTAGCTGTTCCCAATGCAGCCTGAGGATATACTCTCGACGTTGCATCTGGACCAGTTTATGAAGGTCCTACCGGATAAGCCACAATTGTTCAGTCCCTCCAGGCTGATGGCGATCAGACCGTTTCAGGTCCAGGTCGCGTGCACGCCAGGAATGTGAACCTTCTGACCCCATCTTCAGCCACCCTGTTGTTTTTGCACCCAGGGAGACGGCGTTTACCCGTGGTCACCCCACCGGGGCTCTGATCACCCTCCGGCGGGCCGTGTTATCGTTGTGAGATCAGATCAGGGTGAGATTAGACCTGCCGTTATCTTGGTACGTAAGCATGTTTGACGATGAAGGCTTGGCGATTCGGCCATTCAGTCATTCGGTCAGGGAGGGGGATGTATCTGCACGTACATTTGGGGGACCCCCTGCCGATGGTCGGGAGTCATCTCACCGGGAGCCGTCTCATTCGGAAGACAAGGATCTAGTCGCACGGGGCTTGGTGAAGCCAAAAACTTTGAGGGCCTGATGGCATCGAAAGCCAAACTGTAGTCGATAAAAATCATTCTTATATAGGTGATCCTCTAGTCCACATGGGATAGGATGTTGTGTAGTTGTGGCAATTGAGGTATTCAAATTGAAGTAGGTCCAGCGTGGTGTGGTCTTCATTTTGTATGGTCACCTTAGCATGTTTGGGTACTGGAGCAATGGTAGAAATGTTTTAATAGGTCAGAAAAACAGCCTGAAAGAGGGACAGGTTAATTATGACCACCTTTAGATACTGTCCCAAACAGACATCTCGCAGGTGCTGACATTCATGAACGTCCTGCTCCTGTTGTCCACAGAGAACACGAGCCAATTTTCCTAGAGAACGTGAGCCCATCCTTTACAGTCTAGCGGGAGACTGTTCATTTCCTCAAAACATTGGGTGCGCAGCTTGAATGTGTCCCGGCAACATTCTTTGCAGGTTTCACCCATTGTTTTGTGAATCTAATATGCCTTTATACCGACATTTTGACTGATCATGTGAAGCCTTTTTGTACACAGCCATGTTTTCCATCACCTTACTATTGTTATCTGGGATAATGTTATTTGAATACTGATATAAATCCCTGGTGTCTGATTGGGAAACATTTTAATATTCACTGTATAGACAACATCTTCAACACTTATCTTCATAAGCCTGGTGAAAGTTCACCTCAGGTCATAGATAATTTCCCCAGAGGCCAACTTACAAACAACCATCTCTTCCGGGTTAAAACAATGTTGTGGAATGGATTCCGATTCAACACACCAGAATTATATTGTCCTGTGGATTGGAATGAACAGAACAGACAGCAAGCATAGTCTGACTTGTCAAAAAAAGGGTGAGGCAAAGATCTTTGTAGCATTTCCAGAACCATGTATTACACCGGTCAAGTGTATTCACTGAGATGTATTCCGCTTGGTAAATGTTAGGAGTGGATATACAGAAATTCCTGTGGGATGTGATAGAATGTACATTCGATTGTTGTTATCCCAGTTTCTGGGGAGCAACATGTTTTAATTATCTAGGTTATGATAATCTCAACATGAGCTGACACCAAAAACAAACTTCATTCCAAGGGGCACATTTCTTTCATAGGATCATATTAGTGGGCATACCCAAGTAATTGATAGTAATTACAATACTGCCTTTCAGCATTTCAAGAATATAACCAGTCATTATGTTTTCCTCTGCTCTTCAAACAAATTGCTTGAAAAGCAAAGTTACCTTTGGTGTCAACAATTCCAGCATTAGAACATCACTTTGCTGGTGGGATGATTTTGCAAATACCCCACTAGCAAAGAGCCTGTTGTTGTGACATTTAGGGGAATATAATTTCAAGAATCCTAAATCCTAAATCATCCTTTATGTTAATTACACAAACTGTTGATAATTAGTAATGACAGTGCTGGTAATGACTATTTAAAAACGTTTTGGATTAAATTGCCAGACTCAAGATCTACTTGGTAGATTATCATTTGATGAATTCTAACCATTAAATACTGAGATGTGTTCTTCCAAACAAAGAATAATCTGAAAGATATATGAATGTTGTGGTAATGACACAAAATATAATAACATTTCAGAATTTTTTTTAAAGTTAAGAAATATCAGAGTATCTTTTGTCTGTGGGACAGGGCAAAAACTGTGCATAACAGGATCATTCGGACATTGAAACCTTTCAAATATTAACCAAAAACATAAAACAATTTTACTTCATTCATTGTCAACTGCTTATTCTGCAAACAGGGTCGCAGGGGTCTGGAGCCAATCCCAGCCAACAATGGGCAGGGTACAACCAGGACAGGCTGCCAGTCCCTCGCAGGGCCACACACAGGCAAACAACCAGTCACACTCACATCCAAGGACAATGTTGGGTCACCATTTAACCTAGTCCACATGACCTATGGACAGTGGGAGGAAGCCAGAGCACCCAGAGAGAACCCATGCAGACACAGGGAGAGCATGGAAACTCCACACAGAAAGGCTGGGGCAACCGGGGGTTCAAACCCACAACCTTCTTGCTGTGAGGCGGCAGTGCTAACCACTGCACCGCTGTGCCGCCCAATAATTTAACTTAATATACATAAAATCTAAAATGAAAACATTCATTCTAATCTAAACGTGACACAAAATATCTCAAAGATGTAAAAACAATCCAGTGAAAGAGCACCCCTTCTCTCATTATACAGTAGCCCATGTATCTGACAGTATCTATCCAAATAAATCATGACATGCTCATGCTACAGCCTACTCTTTTTTGTGTCTCAGTCAAATAAATGATCAGTACAAAAAACAGACTATAAATATGAACAGAGAATGCGATGGAGCTTCCACAACACAGTTTAAAGATCATCCCAGAACTGACCAACCTCACACACACATACCAACACAAACCCACATTCAGGCTCATTATCCTTACCTCCCACGCCCCTCGCCTCAGTGATGTGGTCACGCTGTACCTTTTTCCACCAGTCGGAGGGATCTGAGTCTCCTGCTGCGGTTCTGTCCTGCCCGGGGGTTACTGTTTCATCAGTCTAGCGGAGACCCCCTCTTTCCTACCCTGCTCCTCGGCTCGTCTGTAGACATCCCGAACCCCCCCCCCCGTCCTTCTTCAGGGAGCAGGGCTGAGATGGATGACGGGGTACTGCCGAGCCCCCCAGATGGCCTGATTTATGGAGGCCCCTTTCCTCCAAGGCCCCTAGGGTCCCGCCTGGGGACCGTTGGGGGACGCCCGCTATCTCAGGCCTGACGGACCTCGGATTCCGCACTGCTGTGATGCCGAGTACCAAACGGCCACTCCAGAACGCTCACCATCCGTCATGTGGGCAGCCGGGGATCTCCCTTAAAGATAGTCGGGAAAAATGAGAGCCAGTCCCTCCCTACTTTTCCTCTAGACTTACAACCATTGATCTACGGTGCAACAATTCATTTCACCGGAAAAAGCCGTCGTCTGTTGCTGTTGGAGGCGCGTTATGGGACGAGACACCTCCCCGTTTTAGTTGTTTAAGAGCCCCATGCAATCTCACAATATCGCCATATTGTAAACAAAGCTAGAGTACAGAGGGAGAAGGCTATGTGATATTATATTTTCTTCTGAAACTTCACCGGTATTCAATTAACAGAATAAAGCCTATTGTACTTTTGCTGTAATATCGTGTTTATTTGAATTGAAACGATAGCGTATGTGGATTTGATACTTATTTAGCACACAGACTTCCTAATAGTATTGAAATTCTTCATCCCGGTTTCCGTTGACTCTGTGCCAGGACAGAGGATGCATCCGCTAACAGTGCCACCACCGTGTTGACATGATGGCTGAGGACTGGTGATAATGTCCAGTTTTAGGGATCCTCTGTATCCACAATACACCGTTGGTACACTCACTGCTGCCGGTGGAGTCCCCTTTCTGGCCGGATGTCAGGCCAGCTTGGGAGGACATCTGTTGTGGAGTGTGTGGCCAGAGCCCTGTGCCGACACGCTGACAACCGACCGTGGAGTCGGCAGGAATTACGAGGCCAGCCGCCAGACACTCGGGGCTGAAGGGCAACGCTGCCAGGGAGGCCCATATTCATTCAGAATGATATGGGCTTGTGGTTGGGTACAGCCGACACCGGAGAGCAGTTGAGTGGGTAACAGTCAGGTTTGTTGGAATCATTGGTACCATCAGCCCACTGCTACAGGGACCTCAGAGATAGGAAGAAAAAGATATAAAGGTATCGTAACTACTGTCACACATACATTATCATAGAATTTTACCGTCATGCGACCAGACTCTACTGTAGAGCAGACAACAAATAAATAAAACAAGTGCTCGCACACGCACACTAAAGCGCAAACAGCTGAACATATCAAAAACACCTACTTAATCCCATAAACACTCTTTTGTTTACAAAGTAAATGTTTTCCCCACACGCCCTTTACTATTTTCCTTTATTAGAATATCTCATCTCTGCCCGCTAACACTGTTACTCCGGTCCTCAGCGGATTGTTTGAGAGCTCAAATGGAAATTGACAATGGGAGAATGACAACGTGAAAGGGAATGCTGGTGATGTAAGCTCTGTTTTTGAAAGTGTTATTTCAATTAAAAAGCAGATAAACTGCTGATTAATTCAGCACACTTGCCAATTACAGATCAAACGGGCCTCTTGGGGGAACCAGAGCCCCAAAGATGGCAGATGCCGAGCACACACTCAGGCATATTTCATATGGCAATGAAATATTAAGCTGGTCTGTGGCGCTGTGGTACCACTGGGTGTCTGTGTTACTCAGGCACTATGTAAATGCGATTGTGACACCAGCGAGACTGATATCTGGGACACGTTTGGGGACACTTTGGAGAGCATGATGCAATATGATGCCAAGCATAGACAAGTGATAGAAACTCAGAGACTAGCTTTATTCTCCGTATCACAGTACCTATAAGTGCTGCTTGAAAGAGTGAGACCAGGGGACATGTTTTTTGTTTATTAATAAAATAAGGCGGATTTGTCTATTTTTGGAGTAGGTACCCTGCACGGTGAACTAGCCAGCACTATGTCACCTCTTCTAAATCATTTGAACTATGCATTTCATTTATTTCAAATTCAGTCCTTGGTCAGTCATTCAATCTTAGGTTCATCTTTCAGAGGTGATTTCAATTTCTCTTTGACTTCCATTGCTAGGTCATAAGAAAAATGTAATTCCAAAATGTAACATTTGAGAAATACAAGAAATACAATAATTGCAGTATTTCTCATTTCAATTTGATTCCTTTAGGGATGAAGTTAACCACATTACTGTCTAGCTATGCTGGTAATATACAACTAAAAGTTGCACTAATTAATAACACACAGTCTAATGACACTAAGTTCAATAGTCTATAAACTGGTGAATGTACAAAAATTCTATCAATTTCTATCTCATTCCGATTAAATTCCAATTCCATAACTTGAATTCAATATAGCAAATTAAGTCTCCTGTGAGCAGGAGAGAAACAGAATACTGTAACTGCTCTCTGGACAGGACTTTGGTTGGTCCAGGAAGATGCTTCTCTCTCTCTTTCTCTCTGAGACTTCAGCACTTTGCAACCACAACTATGTGTCCCAAAGGGCAGTGGCCCAATAGAGCTGAACTTCTATGTGACCATAACACATAAATCATATTTTAACCGCAGAGAAGAGCAGGTGCAGGCATTAACAGTGTCGACGCTGCTTTCTCAATGATGTAAATAATTTATCAAACTCTACGCAAGGAGCTGTGTTTATTCTGTTCCACTCAATGTGTAATCCTCAGACGCCGTTTTAGTGGAGGACCTGTCAGACAGACACAAACACACACACAAACACACACACGCGCACAAACACACGCACAAACACACGCACAAACATACACCCGGCAAGTGTTTAAGAGGGGGCCCTGTCTGTTGCCATAATGAATCCCACTGTGATCATTTTGGCGTCTGTGGTCATCACTCTCTGACCAACACACACACACACACACACACACCCGTCCTGCATGCTGTCCGCTCAGTGAGCCTCATTCATCATGCGACCCCTCATGGAGTTGCTGGTGGGAGTCTGGGGACTAGTCTGAGATTGGAGAAAGGACGGTTGGAGGGTGAGGCAGACAGGGAGACGGGGGACAGAAAGGGAGGTGAGGCAGACAGGGAGATGGGGACAGACAGAGAGGTGAGGCAGACAGGGAGATGGGGACAGACAGGGAGGTGAGGCAGACAGGGAGACGGGGACAGACAGGGAGATGAGGTAGACAGGGAGGTGAGGCAGACAGGGAGACGGGGACAGACAGGGAGATGAGGTAGACAGGGAGACGGGGA
>JACXGJ010007027.1:0-32004 GCA_016801105.1 Esox niger | reverse complement strand
GTGGGGGGGGGGGGTGCAGGCTTGTGAAACAGTCTGAAAGACTGGTCAAAATAAACAAAATAAGATGCTTTGTTTTCAGACCTCAAACAATGCAAAGAAAACTAATTCATCTTCATTATTCAACAACAAAAAACTAATGTCTTAACTTCAACTCAACATTTGGTGGGATAACCCAGATTTTTAATCACAGCTTTCATGCGTTTTGGCATGCTGTCCACTAGTCTGTCACATTGCTGTTGGGTGACTTTATGCCACTACTGGCAGAAAATATCAAATTTGTTTGATGGCTTCTGACAATCCATCTTCCTCTTGATCAAATTCCAGAGGCTTTCCATGAGGTTCGGGTCTGGAGTTTGGGCTGGCGATGACAGAGTTTTGATCTGGTGGTCCTCCATCCACACCCTGATTGACCTGGCTGTGTGGCATGGAGCATTGTCCTCCTGGAAAAAACAATTCTCAGAGATGTGGAACATCGTCAAACCAGAAGAAAGTAGGTGTTCTTCCAAGATAACCTTGTAATTGGTTTGATTCATGAGTCCTTCACAAAGACAAATCTGCCTGATTCCAGCCTTGCTGAAGAATCCCCAGAACTTCACCGATCCTCCACCAAATTTCACAGTGGATGCGAGACACTGTGGCTTGAAGGCCGCTCCAGGTCTCCGTCTAACCATTAGACAACCAGGTGTTGGGCAAAGCTGAAAATTTGATTAATCAGAGACCATACATTTCTCTACAGTCCAATCTTTATGGTCTTTTGCAAGCTTCAGTCTGGCTCTTCTTTGCTTTTCATTGATGGAGGGCTTTTTCTAGCTTTGCATGACTTCAGTCCTGCCTCTAGGAGCCTGTTTTAAACCGTCCTCACCACGCACTTCAACCCAGCTGCTGTTTAACATTCTTTTTCTAAGTCACTTGATGTCATCCTGCGGTTGTTGAGTGACATTTGAATGAGTTGACGGTCATCACAGTCAGTGGACGGTCATTTTCGCCTTCTGTCAGTCTGTAGCTTGTTGTCTCCAATGTCTGTTGCTTGACCTTGTTCTTATGAACCGCCATCCTTGAAATCTTCAGGAATTTCCTGAGATTTTCACTCATTTTATCCCTCTGCCAGTAAGGCCAGAATTGAACCCTTCTTTTCCTCACTCAAACTTTTTCGTTTCAAAACTTTTGGCATGCTGAATAGGTATTGTTTTATTTAAATAATCTTTGAGGTACTACATACACTGTTTTTGCTAACCAGCTATTGCAAGAGGATAGTGATGACCACAGTAGTGGTTTATATACTTTTCCATGTTAAATTAGATTCAGGTATTTGGTTCAGTTAAACTCCTAATCAGTACCTCATTAAGTAAAACTGGGTGTGCCTGTGTTGGAATTTAACAGACACTGTAATGGAATGGCTGCCATACATTAGCAGTGGCCTATTAATTGTTTCCAGTGCTGTATATAAAACAATCTCACTAGGCCCTGTATATGAAGAAACTTGATGGAAGAGTCTAGCAATCTCTGATGGATATATATCAGTATTGCAAATAGGAAACTAGTCTGCTCTCCTACCATTTCCAATCCTGCCATTTCACACTCCATCAACAGTAAAGTGAAAATTTTCACACTTCATTTTGTCTGATTTGAATGGAAAGGGGGTTGGTATGAATGACAAGAGCTGCGCTCTTACTTCCCTGAACTGGTCTCCAGCATGTTGCCCTCACATTGAATGTAGCGTTCAGGGTTGTGGCGAGGCGACGAGGCGTTCTGCCTGAAAGGAGGAGTAGTGAACAGGGCCACCCTGGGCAATAACAATATAGACAGAAATGTCTTCCTTCTTGCTGGTCAGAGCAGACACAAAAGATTGCAGGCAGAAACAGAACCAGATGCTCCTATGAGTCCAATTGGGATGGTTTTACATTTCCACCATTTTGAGTCAGACAACTGTAGCTCAGGCATAAAACAGAGTGGGAATATTGCTGTGTGTAGGTCAGGGCTGTACAGAACACTTTCCTAACTCGGACACTCAAGAAATGGTCCTTCGAGCAGGATAGGTACAAGTACAATAAAACATCCTCTAAAAGGAAAGTGTATAAAAGTGAATCTACACAAGCAAGCCAATGTGGTGTTGATTAGGTAAGGAGATCCACTCAGATACCTGACAAAACACAGGGAACTTGACCACTTGGAGACAAGGTCTGAGGAGATAGATGTCTAAAGGTGGTGGCAGAGTGACATGTATCTTCACAAAGTGCTGGGCTCTGGCCCGGGGTAATGGTTTTCACAGGAGAACGCTATCCACACCCACTTTTCACAACCCAATCCATAGGCAAGGCACACCTCCTGACAGCTTTATCTCATTAGCCTGAGTGTGGACCAGGATGGTACAGTATCACGTCACAGCATTAAAACTTCAACACTTGCCACCACAAACAGAGGGTCATGCCCTAACTGTAACTGTGAGGGACTAAAACAGATTACAAGTGGGATCCATAGGAATATATACATGTCAAGTTATATACAAAGCTAAACTTTGTACATTTCAGAGTAAAAATCTCAAGTTTGAATTCCATGCTCAAAATGATATGAACCTTATTCGTATTTAGTCCTACTTTAAAATGTATAGGCAGTATGTTGAATTCCACACAGCCTGAAAAATGAAACGGAAAAAGGTTTGAATATTCATGGTCTCAAAATGCTGCCAAGACATGATGCTGTATAATGTATGAGCAACTTTAAAAGATAACTGTCTCCTGCATAGTCAAAGAAGGATTGTCAGAAACAACAATTGGATTCCATAGTTTCGATAAGTAGGCCAAACATTAGATTAACATTATGTCTGGCTAGAGGATATGTTCCATTAGAGACAATAAACATTATTTATGGGTAAAGATAAGTTATCTTAGAAACATTAGATACACATTATTTCTGGGTACAGGATGAAAGTCAAAGGCTAAAGGTCAAAGGCGAAAGCTATGTCCCAATGTCGCTCTTCCATGTAGAGCCCAATAGGAAGTCAAAGCAGAAACCAAAAGTGATGTGACTTACCTTCTCGTTGTATTTGAACTTGACATAAAACCAACTGGACTTAATCATCCTGCCTCCCTCTGCTGGCCCTGGCTGACTCAGTGTGCCGACGGTAAGGGAACAATTTAAGTCAAACAGCAATGCGCCAAAAGGTCACAGTTACGAAGCAGTCAAAGCAGCAGTTTCTTCTTTCTATGACTTGTGTCCTCTATGGTCTTTGCGTGGTCCGGGTTGACTCCCTCTTCCTCTAGTCCTCTGTGACTGTCCTCTACGCTGGCTCCCGTCTCTCCCTTTCTCTCTCTAGTGTGATGTGTGTGGTGTGTGTGTCTGTGTGGCGCAGCAAGCTATGCAGTCTCACAGTAGTTCTCCTCAGATGGACTTCAGCTGTGTGTTCCTCAACAGTGGCATATTGCAGTACGAACCGTGTCCTGGGCTCTAACTACACACACTACTTTATCAACCGCCTCCTCTCTATGCACTGGCCAAAGCCTTCTCTCACGCTCGTCTCCCTCTCTCTCCTCTCTCACCCAACTCTCTCACACGCGCACTCCACCTCTCTCTCTTTGTCCCCTTACCCTCTCAATCTTCCCTCAACATTCAATGTCATTTTTCTCTCTTTGGCTCTCTCTTTCACGCCCTTTAGAGCTCCTGACCTTAGTCAAACCCTTTCTTTATAGAGACTGGAAAAATAATACAAAATAAAAACATCTGAAAAAAAAAATCCACTGCCATTGTAGTGTATGTGAGCACACCCCACAACTAATACTGTGTGGATGCACATTTTGCTTGGATTACAGCAGTAGGTTTATTTGGATACGTCTCTGTAACGTGGGTTGTAATTGTGTTCAATTCGAACCAATGATGTTCCAAATCATGTAAAAAGATAATTTACCACCACCTGACATCAACTGAAGTGATTCTTAGAGCCCGTCTCTTCCTGTAAGATTTCCTTGAAAGTGTATTGGTTGCAAATTGCAGAGATTGCCATGGTCCTCAAGGAGCACATATTTTTGGCTCAAAAGCAAACATTTTACATCCAGTGATCCGAAATGTTGATCTTGAAAGAATTGTTGGAAGGAAGTGGGAGCTCCTCATTTATTACAAACATCATATTCTCCCCAAAAGCCATTTCTGACTAAAAATAACCTCCAAGCTAATTACACAATCGTTCAGAAATTTGGGGCCACTTAGAAATGTCCTTGTTTTTAAACAAAACTGACAATTTTTTGTCTATAAAAATTTAATTAAATTGAGCATCCCAGAATCACCACTTCACTGTTGATGTTGAGAATGGTGTGTTGCGGGTACAATGTTATGATGCTGTCAGTTGAGAACCTGTGAGGCGCTCTCAAACTAGACACTTTAGTATTTGTCCTCTTGCACAGTTGTACAACAGGGCCTCCCACTCCTCTTTCTACTCGGGTTAGAGACAGTTTGCACTGTTCTGTGAAGAGAGGAGAACACAACGTTGTACAAGATCTTCAGTTTCTTGGCCATTTCTTGCATGGAATAGCTTTAATTTCTGACAAGTTTCAAAAGAACAGAATAGACTGACAAGTTGCAGACGTTCTTTGAAAGGCCAGTTTAATTGCTTCTTTAAACAGCCCAACAGTTTTCAGCTGTGCTAACAAAATTGCAAAAGGGTTTTCTAATGATCATTTTGCCTTGAAAAATGAAAAACCCAGAGTGGCAAACACAGCATTTCATTGGAACACAGGACAGATTTTTGCTGATTATGGGCCTCTATATGCATACAGTGGGGAGAACAAGTATTTGATACACTGCTGATTTAGCAGGTTTTCCTACTTACAAAGTATGTAGAAGTCTGTAATTTTATCTTAGGTACACCTCAACTGCGAGAGAAGGAATCGAAAACAAAAATCCAGAAAATCACTTTTTTTTTTTTGTGCATTTTATTGCATGACAAAAGTATTTGATACATCAGAAAAGCAGAAGTTAATATTTGGTACAGAAACCTTTGTTTGCAATTACAGAGATCATACGTTTCCTGTAGTTCTTGACCAGGTTTGCACATACTGCAGCAGGGGTTTTGGCCCACTCCTCCATACAGACCTTCTCCAGATCCTTCAGGTTTTGGGGCTGTCGCTGGGCAATATGGAAATTCAGCTCCCTCCAAAGATTTTCTATTGGGTTCAGGTCTGGAGACTGGCTAGGCCACTCCAGGACCTTGAGATGCTTCTTACGGAGCCACTCCTTAGTTGCCCTGGCTGTGTGTTTCGGGTTGTTGTCATGCTGGAAGACCCAGCCACGACCCATCTTCAATGCTCTTACTGAGGGAAGGAGGTTGGATGGGGCCAAGATCTCGCGATACATGGCCCCATCCATCCTCCCCTCAATATGGTGCAGTCGTCCTGTCCCCTTTGCAGAAAAGCATCCCCAAAGAATGATGTTTCCACCTCCATGCTTCACTGTTGGGATGGCGTTCTTGGGGTTGTACTCAACCTTCTTCTTCCTCCAAACACGGCAAGTGGAGTTTAGACCAAAAAGCTCTATTTTTGTCTCATCAGACCACATGACCTTCTCCCATTCCTCCTCTGGATCATCCAGATGGTCATTGGCAAACTTCAGACAGGCCTGGACATGCGCTGGCTTGAGCAGGGGGATCTTGCGCTGCAGGATTTTAATCCATGATGGTGTAGTGTGTTACTTATGGTTTTCTTTGAAACTGTGGTCCCAGCTCTCTTCAAGTCATTGACCAGGTCCAACTGTGTAGTTCTGGGCTGATCCCTCACCTTCCTCATGATCATTGATGCCCCACGAGGTGAGATCTTGCATGGAGCCCCAGACCGAGGGAGATTGACCGTCATCTTTAACCTCTTCCATTTTCTAATAATTGCACGAACAGTTGTTGCCTTCTCACCAAGCTGCTTGCCTATTGTCCTGTAGCCCACCCCAGCCTTGTGCAGGTCTACAATTCTATCCCTGATGTCCTTACACAGCTCTCTGGTCTTGGCCATTGTGGACAGGTTGGAGTCAGTTTGATTGAGTGTGTGGACAGGTGTCTTTTATACAGGTAACGAGTACAAACAATTGCAGTTAATACAGGTAATGAGTGGAGAACAGAAGGGCATCTTAAAGAAAAACTACAGGTCTGTGAGAGACGGAATTCTTACTGGTTGGTAGGTGATCAAATAATTGTCATGCAATAAAATGCTAATTAATTATTTAAAAATCAGATTCCGTCTCTCACAGTTGAAGTGTACCTATGGTAAAAATTACAGACCTCTACATGCTTTGTAAGTAGGAAAACCTGCAAAATCAGCAGTGTATCAAATACTTGTTCTCTCCACTGTATATAGATATTCCATAAAAAATCTGCCATTTCCAGCTACACTAGTCATTCACAATATTACCAATGTCTATACTGTATTTCTGAAGGCAGAATATCCTCTAACAATTAGACTGGCATTAAAAGTGTTGTAAAATTGTCAAATCTAGATAGTAGTTATTTTTTTATTATTATTGAGAAATAATTAACCATTTGTTTACTCTTAAATATTGTTTCTTAATTGCACTACCTGGGGAAAAGTCATTTTAACAACTTTGTTGACAGCAAGGAACAAATTATTAACTTTAGGTGAAAGTTAGAGCCCATAGAGATTCCACACATGCCTTTGACGATGACAAATGTGTTTTTGGAGCCCTAACATGGTTGATTATTTAAGTTTATATAACATTTCCTAACTGAAGATAAGCTAATATCTAGTTACTGGAGTACCGGTCAAAGCTAATGAAGGCTCAGCCAGTTGGCAACAAGCGCTGCCCAAAGAGATAAAAGCATACAGTCCATGATGCAGAAATTTCCATCCAATCTTAAAAGCTCAACTGCATTTAGATAGGCCATGATTCTGCTAGTGGCATGATTTTATTTGTATATACTGTAATATGAACTGCTTAACGTGATTGATTATCAGCTAAAAATGCAAGTGGCAAGAATGAAGGGAAAACAAACTCTTCTTGAATCCTGTCATCATTGACAGTATAGCCTAAATGTGCAAATAATAAAAGTTAGGCAAGATTCTCTCCCAAAAATTTTGGAATCAGAACCAAGATTAGTAGAATCGGAATTGAAATCGATGAAATTGAAATGATACGCAACCCTAATTCCAACATTTTGAAAAAAAAAAAATCTCTACCAAATGGTATGCCATCTTCAAACACTGTACACGTATTTCATCAGCTGGCTAATGCTTTCCAGCTATAAAAGTGTTCTCTATACTGTACGATGAAGGAAACAAGAGGTCTAAACATGGCCACGTACACAGAGTTCAGACTGGGCCAGCAGGCCACCCTGCTTATGTTTACAATGACACTCTCCCTAGTAGCGCATGAACGCACACACACACACACACACACACACACACACACACACAAACACACACACACACACACACACACACACAAACACACACTGCTTGTACATATAATTATGCCATCAGGAACACTGGTGTTAAATGTCTGCCAGTTGTAATGGCAGGAGAAGTATCCACATTTGGCAACTCAACTAGTAACAGTAATAGCTCTGTTGGATGACAATCCTTCCATCACTAAACAGAGATAGCTGCAAACATTATTATTACCCGAAATAGAAAAGCCTCCGTTGAGTCATTATCCATCCAAAACCAGAGGCAAACTTGGGACATGCCTGGAATGTGAGTATACATAGTACTGTACATAGTGTATTTTAAATAATGCTGATTGCTGTTTCAAGTTCACAGGTATGAAGTTAAACATGAATGTCAATGAAGTAAAGAAAAGGATAACAATGTGTTAAATGTTACAGCAATAAGAACACTCAGACCCAAAATGTGGGTTCACTTGGTAAAATTCCCCCTCCAGGCTCCAAGAGTTCAAGACAAATTCATCTTCAAGGGACTAATTTTCTCTCCAGACTGCAAAAAACACAAACTAACAAAGTGTAAACAGTTGAGCACCATACGGTTTGGGTTCTATTTCAAGGCTCCCACAGTAAACCCTTGTCAGGTGGGCTTAGCTCACCGCTGGGGATGTTTTAAACACACCAATTACAAACTGTACATTTAAGACGGTTGGGGGGAAGGAAGAAGGGTGCCCTCCGGAACCCCTCAGGCAGTGTTGCGTTGGCTCCTCATCTTGGTCCTGTATCGTCCGCAGGGAATTCACAGGGCAAGTAATGCTTAGTGACAATGTGCCTGCCTTCTTCCCTGTCTGTCTGCTTCCTTTCCACAGACACGCACACGCCTGGCTATATGGCCGGCAGGCAGCACTGTTTCTGAATCACACAGCACCCATTCCAACCACAGCCTGGTGTGCATTAGTAATAGTGCAGGGCATGATGCACACACAAACACACACACACACACACACACACACATTTAAGACAGGTCCTAGAGAGAGAAAAAACAGAGCAAGGAGCATGCTGTTAGAGTGTGTTAGGGCGTGTGGGAGTAATGAGCATCTGCTGTAGCAATCAAAATGTTATCTAATGCCGCTCCTGGAATCCAACTTAAAAATTAAACACAGCATGTAATAAGATCATATCGCTAAAATTGAATTTAGGGGAGTAAAATCATGTAAGGACAAACAGAACATTGTTTATGAATGGCTCAGTGCTCTGCACACCACACTGCTCCCTGGTGGGCCTTGAGATGAGCAAACACTTTCTGAGAAAAGTCTGAACCTTTTAGCATTACACATTTGTCTGGTATGACAAAGTGTTTTCTCAGAACAGTGTAAACCTGATAGGAGTCTGCATTTCCAAACCGTGAAAAGTGTGTTTTCTTTCTCATCTGTTCCCTATTAAATACCTTCATCTCAGTGGGCTGAACAGAGGAACCAAACCGAGGAGGTGCTTGACGGGCAGAGGAAGAAGGGCCCAAGCTGCCAGCCTCACTGTGTATATAATTCCCAGTGGAACTCTATGATTCTCCTGGGTGGACTGAGTGAGTGAGTGTGAGTGTGTGTGACCCAAGACTGACGACTTGGGCATTCTAACAGGAAGATACAGGCTGCAACTGTCCTCACAAGTCAACCTCTACAAACTTTGACCGCTGGGTCTAATTGTCCGCTAAACTGCTGCCCGCCGTGGACAAAACATCTCCAACCCAAAACCCCTCATGCACAAATTTCCCCTTCACTTCACTAAATGCATTTACTGGTTCCTTTAATCGTGTAAGCTCTATGTGGCGTAATGCAGCAGTAGTCTATCAAAAGTAACACAGCCCCTTACATAACCAAGCTCGGGAACAAAGGAAGAGAACAGGGAAACAAGGGGGAAAAAGATTCACAGAGTTGAGTGGGGAATCATTCTGAATCATTGTAAGTGACTGTAGAACACATTGTAAGGATGTCCCAAGCCCTACACTTGCCTGTCCTCCTATCACCGACGGAGCTCTTCTAATGTAGCTTTACAGGGTTATTCTGATGATTTCTCTCCTCAGGCTGTCACAACTACACACAGATATTATTAGACCCTCTCTGATTGCAGAAACAGAGACATTGATTGATATACAGGGGCCTAAGACAGAGACAGGGGCCTGAGACAGAGACAGTGGCCTGATAAAGAAAAAGAAGCCAGAGACAGGCCAGAAAGAGAGAAAGAGGCCTGTGACTGATAGAAAGGTATGAAAGAGAAACAGTGTGCCCGGAAACAGAGCTGTTAGCCTAAAACAGAGGCAAGGGCCTGACAGAGCTAGGGCACGCTCACATCTAGTAACCAAAATGTGTCGTAAACGCTGGCCCCATGCTCCATGAGGGTTCCGTTTCTGGGTCAAACCAGTTTAGGGCAGGCGAGAGAGTTATAACTAACATAGAGGAGCAACGCTTAACAGGAAGGAGAGAACCAAACACAAATCACCAGCAAACTGGCCCAGATCAGTAGATCATAATTGTGTTTCTCTGTGTTTAGTAGAAGTGTACCATTACTGTCACTCTTGCATCCATGCTATCGGTGAAGCTTCGTTCAAGAGGGGTTGAAGAAAAAAGTGACGGGTTTGAGAAAAGGCCGAATGCCTCTAACTGTACTGAGCTTGACTGTGTTCCGCTGTGCCACCCCGGCTGTGAGATGACAGCGATTTCTCCTGACACCTTTCAGATGGGCAGCAGTGCAGAGGGCCATGGCATGAGGCTAGCTTCCCTCCTGCCTCCCTGGCTGTGAGCAGATAGCGTAGACTCCAGTAATGGTACTGTCTCCCCTCTCCACTGACATTTGATTGAGTGACGAGGTGACTGAAAGACACTGACTATCAGGGTCGTCCACGGGAAACCCGAGAATCACATTATTATGATTAGTGGGCCCTGCCATGTCGTGGGCCCCGTGAATCACAGCCACCTTTCCCCGCATTAGCAATAGCCCTGTTGACAATATCTGTAACTGTGTGTTACAGATGTGGCCAAATATACTCACATCAGAAAAGCCGTTATTCTTTAGCCCCTCCTGGGTTCTTTTTGATGGGTTTGGGGTTTTGTCCTGCTGGAAACCCCACACCTCTGAGACGCAGTGTATGGACACTCAGTTTGAACATTGCACACCAAAACGTCTTTATAATAGCGATGCCTTTCACACTTTCAAGTGACCCAGAAACTAGGTGTTGGGTTAATATCCGGGAAAATCGATCCGGTTTTTGGTGAGTGTGCAAGACGCTGTAGTATTGGAGCTGTAGAAATGTTACATTCTGCTCCTCTTCTGACACAACAGACCCATAGCTGAGAAACAGCCCCCCAGAACTTCATATTCACTTAAATCAAAACCAGTCTTTTTGGCCTATAACATCATCATCACATTTCAAAGAAAGACTGTTATGTCTCGAACCTGGTACCCCACACACAGGGGCCCATTGATGCCCTAAACAGGTCCAAAGGGATGGATGATTTAACTGCGAGAAAGCTGGATAGAGCCTAAGGCACTGACAGGACAGCCGCCTCCTAGAGAACAGAGATCCCACCCTGGACCCGACTCTGGGCTCCATTACCCAGACCCCGCCTCCAAGCAGACTCAACCAGGAGAGCGAGAGATGGGGGAACAGTGACATGCCTTTCATTTGGAACAAATTCCTTAACACAGGGCTGCAGGATACTTAGACAGTTGGGGGGGGTTGAGAAATAGAGAGCGGGAAGGAAAAGAGGGAAAAGATAGTAGGGGAACAATCCCACGTTCCAGTGACTTTCAGGCTCATGCAAGAGCCGGTGCCAACCCCCTGACGCTCCAGCTCTCCTTCGCACGCATACCTATCCTCTGCTGGACAAAGGAGGACTGGGAGGGAACGGGGAAATGGACGGCCCACAGGCCCAGCTGCAGCTCATTCTACCGTTGCCTTTGTGAGCGAGGATCAGATAAAAAGCGGAGAAGAGAGATAAACGCACTGTAATTGTTCAAAGGTTAGCTCGGGGGGGTAGTGGCGAGACAGGAAGGAGCAGAGCGAGGTTGGGGGAGGGATGAGAGGAGAAGGAGAGAGCCTACCAAAGCTGTGGGCCAACAGCATATCTGTGCGTGTGCACTGAGGATCCAGACCGAGTAGTATGCAAATCATTGCCAGCAGAGAGAGAGGGGCGAGAGACAGAGAAAACTACAGATGAAGAGTGGAACGAGATGGACAAACGCGAGTGAGTCACTCTGCCTGGGTCATATACCAGACCTGGGATAGTTGACAGAAGGAAAATGCAGCAGGGAAATGGAGCTCCAGCAGGGCAGTTTAACCGGGGTATTAACGACGAAACATTTTGTCCTACACCATGTGAATCCATAGATTCACATGGTGTAGCCTGTTACTTAGCGCATAGTACATTAAATAAAACAATGGCTGGTTCTAAAATAGGTTTTAGTATGCAGGCAATTCTGAAACTAGTGCTATGCTAATTGCCAACTGGGAACATACAAGTTCTTTCTTCCTCACGAATATCAAAGTGTTCCACAGAATTTGTAACACCTATCTTCCTTTAATATTGATAGGTAGGAATGCATCTTTGACTTTTTACAAATAAAAACAAGATATAAAAGACAAAAAATACACATTTCTCAGATACAAAGATTTATACAGTAAAGGTCATGGGGTGGAAACAGCATGATATTGTAATCAGTTGGTTTTTAATGTAAACTAGTTTTTGTTCCACTGTTCAGAGAAGCAAAATATAGTGATAGCTTATATTGTTCAATGTTTTAATTTTGTACCTGTATCCTAGCTTATTTAAACACTGAAATAGAGCTAGAGACAAAGCAGCTTGCGTGGAGTGGGGTTGCTAGCTAGTTGTTCATATGCTTGTTTTATAGACAGACAGATACACATGTGAGGGAGAGAGGGAAGGGGAGGACAGAAAGGACAGTTGGGCTTAAAGATCATTTTATTGTAACCCAATGGCTGATACTGGTTAAGAAGCTTGTGAAGAAGCTGATTACCTACATGGGGTGTATGGTGAAAGGAAGTTTAGCAACTATTGCTCTCAGCAAGGCGTGATAGCTGACTCATATAGCTTTATAGGAGTTCCTAAAAACATGGAAACAAAGAGGTTAACTCAGCAAAAAAAATTCTAAAGCAAATGGTCTGGACAATATGCCTGCCAGGTTTGTAAGAGTTCGAGCTGAACATATTTCACCTTGCAATATCCATACCATTAATCTCTCTATCAACCAAGGGAGTGTTCCAAATTAATTAAATCTTGCCAGGGTTGTACATTACACAAAAAGGCAGTAAGGTGACCAAGGTAATTATAGCACGCTGTCTATTCTGACAACAAGTACATTATGAGCAAACTGACAAGAACATATGAAATAATGGCATCATGTATTATTTGAAATCTGGTATTAAAAAGTCTTATTAGACTGATACATGTGTATTGTTTTTAACCGACACTATTAGGAAGGAGATAATGGAGAGTTATGTGGCACGGTGACATTCAGAAAAGCCTGAGTAGACCATCATATATGCTACTGCTCTACAAGCTAAGGAGCATTGGTTTTAATGACAGGACAGGTATGTGGGTGGGGTCATAAGTCAGCATGGCATCATTGAGTCAATAAAAGTAGCCAATAATAGGGGGATGTTTGCTAGGTAGATCAGCAGGCTTTAACAACATGGTTGGCAACACAGCAATTACAGCCAAAGACAGAGTAAGTTACCTAAGCTGCGTTTCGTACAGGCGGGGAGGACATGGGAAAGAAAGTTACTGGCAATGCTAACCACTATCTTGGTAAGACACCATTTTAAGAGTTCTACTGGTCAGAACACCTTTTTTGATACACATAGCAGTGATAGAGTGGAATAGGTCCTTTCACACACATAATATCCACAACCAAATGTGGCCGAACGTTAAGGCACCAAACACAATTTAAACCCGTAAAGAAGATCAGTAAAATGTATTAGATCCAAGCATTGCTGCATGTTACAGAAAAATCAATCCAGGTTTTTGCTCATCATTGCTCATCGCCTAAATCATGAAATTGCACTGATTGGCCCGGTTACACGGTAGCTGGCTCCAACCATAAGCCTACTCATCACGACCAGACTGATATCCATGTAGTGTTTAAATGTCAGCTTGCTGCATCAGGTGGACATTATGTGCCATGCTAAAGAAAGCTTACATTAAAGTGATTTAGCAGACACTTATCAAATTGGCAACATGTAAGACAGAAAACAAAACAGAAATATACATTATTTTTCTAGCCTGGTAGGGACAGCAACATCAGAATCCATGTCCCCCTATTAAACCTTTTGAGAAAATAGATATAATTCTTCTTAACTGTAAATTAAATACATTTCCTATAAAGTTCAGTATATTTTTGAATAAAGTTGAAATTCATTTTAATGTTTGGGCTTCTGTCCTCATTCTCTGCATCGTGGATTTTATAGGGCTCTAGTGTGTGTGAATGTGTGTGCGTGTGTGTGTCTTGGAGCAAACACATGAATTTCTCTAGGGATTAAGCACAGTCTGTTGAGCAAATCTATCTAAGCCAAGAACACATTTCCTACAAATAATCATAATTGGAGTCATAGGAGGATTTTCAAGTCCAAATAAGTGGCAATGACACACCAAAGCCCACACAGAAAGACAGCACTTAACCCACTACACAGATAGATTTTTCATTTCACACTCAAGCAAACAGGATAAGGGAGGTTCTTATGGACATAAAATTTGCATGCAAAATCATAACATTCATAGAATGGACACACCAGAAGCAACCCTACCAACACCCAAACAATGGTAACAATCAATCATTTGTGAATACTATATTTCATCCATTTTGGGAGCTCTAACCCAGACGTTGTACTGTAAAGAGTAAATGTTACACTACAGGACTTTTGTATTTGTATGTTGGAGAAATACAGCTAATATGTATTTTTTTGTGTTACATAAAACTGAGAAGCTGTCTGGAAACACTAGACATTTTTGGAAAACAGTCAAACGATACAGACAAAGAGGCTTGCCTGAAACCTTCAAAGGCAATGATACATTGTTGCTTTAGGGAAGATAATTGACCGTTGTGGATGTTTTACTCTCTGTTACAGATGTAACAGAGTCTGAAACTGACATTCAAATACTGGAGACTTTCCGCATAAAATATATCATAACAGATTTGTTTTAATTTGAAATGTTTTGAAAGGTCGGTAGAAGACATAGTAATTTATTCAGTAAATAACTGGTAGTGTGTTGCTCAGTTGGTAGAGCTTGGTGCTTGTAATGCCAGGATTTTGGGTTTGATTCCCACAGGGACCAGAATGAGAAGGTATAATATTCCCCGTATTCACTGTGGTTTGCATTCCTGAGAAGTTGTACAAGTATTTTCTGCGAGAGAAGCCAATGATTTGATTAGTCCAAGAGGTTAGGATTGTAAAATTCCCCAAATAGTCTGTCACACATAAAAATATATGTAATCATGAAAAATTCAACATTTGCTATGATTAATCACAATCAATCAAAAAAGTAACAAAAAATAATAATTGATGAAGCACTCTATCTTTATCCTAAATGTCCATTTCTTTTTGACATTTAATTGCTGCATATCTTAATGATGTATTGACAGAAAATGATCAGCAGTGTTTAGTATTCATTCCACTATCAAAAATAATTCCAATATGAACTACTATTGGTTCCTATTAATAAAAACTCTATAGACCTCGTTGCAGACTTGAGATTGGGAGCCCTTGTCCTGACCCACTCTCCAGACACAGAGAAATAAATCAGCTTAACACAGATCTTAATGACCTCAGTGTAATAACTTCTGATTCCAGGGCAGAAAAAGGACACATCCATTCTGTTGGCCATTACCACAACCCACACAGGGCCTGTTAGAGTGGGCAGAAGCACCATTAAAACCCTCAAACATTATCTTTAAAATATAGACTGAATCACATTACCAGGCTCCTTAGCAACAGCCATCACATTACAGCACATTGGTCGAGGCCAAATCGTCTCCTAGCAAGGGTTGCCGAGTGCTATTGATCTAACCCGTACATGTGTAGCATTGACAGGGTGAATGTATCAGGATAGGGGGAGATAGAGGCAGGAGAGTGGGCCCGCAGGCTGTGTGGAGGAGAGGAGAACCCGAGGGGCAGAATGAAAGGAGAGCAAGTGGTGTACATGCCCTCTGAGTGTCTGCCTCTGATAACTCCAAGATCAGTCGGTTATTCTCGCTCTTTATCTCTATCACACACACACACAGACACACACACTCACACAGACACACACACACACACACACACACACACACACACACACACACACACACACACACACACACACACACACACACACACACACACACACACACAGTTTCCTATCTTTGACCAGAAAACCAGAAATCCATGCAATCCTAAATTCAACCTCATAAACCTAACCTTTATGCCTATACTTAACCTATGTCAAATGCATTAAACCTAACCCGCACTTAAACCTAAAAATGAATTTAATCATTAGATGGCACAATTCATACATAAAATGAATTAAATGTGCTTAGCAGGTAAAAAATATAAAACAAGTTCCTGTACCCTCATTTAATTGTGTAAAGAATAAATCAGTGTAAAGAAAAAAACTAGTATTTTCTGCATTCCTGGCATGTAGTTCCAAAGGACAGAACCATGGTGGCTAAAAGAGGCCTCGTCATTTGGACAGCTAAATTGTCAGTTCCAGTAGATCTAAGGCAACGTCCAGGTACATATCTAAAAAGCATGTCAGACATTTATTCAGATACAAGGCCATTGAGTGTGTTAAATATCAATTCAGTAAATCTGTCATTGATTCTAAAACAAATAGCCAACCAAAGCAGCAACTTTAACATTTTTTATTGCAACTTGATCATGTTTTTGGGTAAGACCAGAGGAAGATTCAGTATAATAAAAAAATCTCAAATTGAAACCCAGAGGGACAACACATATGATCTCTATTTTGTTTTACGTATATGGTCGCCCAGAGTAACAAAATGGTGTCGGCCAGTCAGGAGATTTCTTGGGTGGAAGATAACTCACATTTGCCCTATGCTTTTTCCCCCATGCAGTCTAAGCCTGGGACCTACATGTTGGATGGAGGTTTGAACAGTAGAACTAAGAATCCTAAGGAACAGGCTGACAATGTTGTTTGGTAGTATATTGGATCCTATAGTTTGGATATTGTTTGGTAGTATATTGGATCCTATAGATTGGATGTTGTTTGGTAGTATATTGTATCCTATAGATTGGATGTTGTTTGGTAGTATATTGGATCCTATAGATTGGATGTTGTTTGGTAGTATATTGTATCCTATAGATTGGATGTTGTTTGGTAGTATATTGGATCCTATAGATTGCATGTTGTTTGGTAGTATATTGGATCCTATAGATTGGATGTTGTTTATTAGTATAGTGGATCTCTCTCAAAATGAATCCACATTGTTACAGAATATTTTTTCTGGTGTTCTTGAGGATTTGTAGACACCCCACTGTCTGTGGAATATCCTTTCAGCCCAAAATGGATGATGTGCCCATGTCCAGTACTTAGACGCCACAGTGAGAGTGAACCTTTGTGGGTTCACACGCACCTGACGCTAAACAACAATTCGTCAGCATTCAGCTTTCCATAACGGTCAGCATTGTCCGGTCTGGGTGTTGAGACGCGTCGAGCTGTTGGATAGTCACAGAACCAGGTCGAATGGAAGCGGGAGCAGCCTTTGGAGCTGTCTGGATCCTGAATGCTGGATCCATTGCTGCCACTGCTGAAACAGCAGCGGTGGAACAGTTTTGGCCCGGCCATGAAGGTTGGCAGCTTTGATGGCATCTTGACATTCGTTAGCGTCATTTAAAAGGGCAGTGTGTTCATGCAGCTCCTTGTTGTCTAGGGGAATTTAGGTAATCCGGTCATTTATATTGCAAATCTCTTTGCAGTTCTCATAGAAAAAAAAGCATAAAATAAACATACTGCAGTTCTTGGATTACATTACTCTTATCGTCATAAAATGAGTTCAAAGGCACGTGATTCAGTTTCAAGGCAGTATATAATGACTGTGTTATTGAACCATGAGCCTTTGGCTGCTCTTTGTTCAAAGGCTACAGTAAGAATAATACAGTATAACACTATCCTGGTGCCTGAATGGTAAGGCTATTATAGGGAGAAGGGAGATATGCAGTATTACAGAGAAAGAAAAAGATATAGAGAGATACAGGGTTCCAACAGTATTGTCTGTTCCAATACTAGAACTGGTAAAAAATCCAAAGACTGCCTGCATGGTAATCAACATTCCATCTCCACAGGCATGTCATTTAGCTAGCAGCAGAGGGTGCCAAAACATCACTTAACTGCCACCCACACTAGAGTAGCATACCTGACATTCCACTGAGCTCAAACTCCAATTTACGTTCTAAAAACAGCATACATCAGTTTACTGCTGCTGTGTACTTCTTCTAGTCTGGAATTGAGTCAAACTAGTATTTCATAGTTCCAGGACGCATGTCTATTTCGGCTGATTCTGTGTGTATGAGAATGCTTGAGGCATCTCCTGTCTCGGGCATTGTATGGTGCAGCTTTAGATAAACATACATGTACCTTGTACTCCATATCATCTCCTGTCTTGTCGGAAACATTTGATAATGTGCGTCCGTGGGCTTTAGTTTTAATTGATACTGAACAGCGCGTATATCAACGCCTGCAGTTCCTCTGTGCAGCACAACCATTAGTCTACCTCTGCAAGGTTAGAGTTGTGATCAATATTTCATTTGGACATTCTCTGCTCAAGATCCCTCCATGTCTGGCTGCAGCTGAGGGAAGAGGTTGAGGAGCTTTAGATACAGGTCACAGTGTGTGTTAACTCCTCTGCTGAATCAAGGGACCCTAACGCAGCGCTAGTAAAATATTATTTAAGAAGGTCCAATTGCACATTTGCTAGGTAGCAAAGCTCTGGATGGATTTTGTCACATATTGGCTTTGTAACAAATCCTCACCTTTCGAGCCATGTGACCCCAAATATTATGCATTTTCTGTAATACTGCTTATTGTTCAAATTGTGTTGTTCTGAAGCTTATTTCCTTCATTTAGTATTAGATTACGCATTTCTTATTGTTAGTTCTGGAAGGGGGGGGTCTGGGCTGGAGAGGGAATGGAGGGCATTCATTCATTTGAACTCATCAATTCGACTGGACACAATGCCAGGAAGAGGTAAAGGCGACATCTTCTTTCCCCCAGGTTTCTAAGAATTTGCAGAAGAATTTACTGAAACCCCGGTAAAGGGAAAATGTAATGGAGTGCATTGAGTGAGAAGGGATGTGGAAGGGGCAATCAGAAAAGAATTGTTCTTCTTGCTATAGATTTCATTTATATTATTTTGATTATAATATAATATAATATTATATTATATTATATTACGTTTCAATGAATATTTTGTATGCACTATTTAAATAAAGAAAAAAGAGAGGTAATTTCACATGAAAAATATATAGAAAACATTCATTTATAAATTCTAGCCCTGTTTGTTACTCTGCTAATAGAGTTACAAACAAGACTAGTAAAATTTTACACAGGCTAGTTGAAATGTTGGCCACCTAGCAATTTTGCCAATATTTGCCATCAAACTACACACACAATAGAGTATATAAAAAAAATTGTCTTCAATATCTAATGAACGTATGTATTCAGGGTGAGAAACTCAGTCATCTGTGAGGAAGTAAGAGTAAAGACGCTACTCCATTGCAGTGAAAGGAGCCAGTTGAGGTGGTTCGGGCATCTGGTAAGGATGCCCCCAGTACTTCTCCCTGGGGAGGTGTTCCGGGCAGGTCCAGCTGGGAAAAGACCTCAGGGTAGGCCCAAGACTAGGTGGAGAGATTATATTGACACTGGCCTGGGAACGCCTCGGGATCTCCCAGTCAGAGCTGGCAAATGTAGCTCGGGTAAGGGAAGTTTGGGGTCCCCTGCTGGAGCTGCTGCCCCCGCGACCTGACAACGGATAAGCGGATGAAGGTGAATGGATAAACGTATGTATTCAGACCCTTTGCCAAAACACAATTGAGCTCAATTGCATCCCTATTCCTTTGATTATCCTTGAGAAGCGGATTGATTTCTCAGACACACAATTCTGTTAAAGTTGCATGTTGATGGCAGCAACTGAAAACCTCTCAGACAATAAAAAAGTGGTGCATCAAAAGTAGCAGTACCCCTTCAGACCAGAGAATTCTGCACCATCATAGCCTGCTCAGTATTGTTACCCTGACAACTATAACTGTTGTGGATTCATGTGGTACATGTTTGTTATTCCATTTTGTTACGGAAGGTTAGAGAGATGCATTATATTATTACAAGATATCATGACATCAATAAAACGTAATGTACATTTTTTGACTGAGAGAGAAAGAGGTCTGTACACAGGCTGCACACAGATAGGCTTTGCTAATGCAGTTCGAGATCAATTGATTGACAGTTCTGGCCGCATAATGATGAATGTAATTCTCGTTACAGAGGCTGCATTTCTTTACAGACTAGGTAAAAGCCACTACAGAAGTCTGCAGAAGCCACTACAGAAAAAAACTTCAGAGAATCTTCAGAGAAGGTAATATGATGGCATTTGATAAGCCATGGTGTATCCTTACAGACATACAACTATGCTGTAACTAAAGTGATTCTGAGGCGCCACAGTACATACGTGTGAAGGATATGGAAGGATATTAGAGTGGCCATTTGGTTCTTCACTTGCTTGACCAAGGCCCTTCTTTGGTGGTTCCAAACCTCTTCCATTTTCTAGTGATGCACTGTGCTCCTAGGAACTTTCAATGCTATAACAATTTTTGATAACCTTACCCAGGCTCACTGGCTCGGTCTACTGTATGAAATCAATCCTCATTCAAAGAATTCCAGCATCGTCAGATACACGCTAAAAACAGAAAAGTACATAAACATTTTTTATCAGACTTATATATACATATTTTTTTTCCATATATATATATTTATATATATATATATATATATATATATATATATATATATATATATATATATATATAAATATATATATATAAAATACAAGAGTTTATGTAAAATGCTACATAGTATCCTGATATGAGTCCTTATTTTGGATTCATGCCTAAACTCATAATAAATAATGGATAAATAATACGTCTGCCAAATGACTAAAAAACATGTATTACTTCCAATTATCCTAAAAACAACTACTTGGTTGCTGGATTAATGTTTAATGTAAAATTGTATCAATAAAATAAATAGGTGTGCCATATGTATTGAGTTAATATCTGTACGGAGTTGTAATGATGAGGCAGGGAATCCCACTGAATCCAATAGGACTGTTGACACATACAGTATGACAGGAGGTTCCCATAAACAACATTCGGTCATTGGGGGTCATTATAGGACATCCCTGGAACTTGAGGAGGTTGATGGATTTCATGTTGATGTATGTTGTATCCTCTTCCAGGGGTCAGTAACCCGCGGGTGGCTCTTCATCGACCCCCCCCACGCAATCCCATCCCCCTCCCAACATGGAAACATCACGTTTCCCTTGGTTGGTTTCCCTCAGGAGTGGTCTATAACTAAGTGTATATGCATATGGCTTGGAGCATGGCGGCTGATGACTGGGACTGAAGCGCCACACTGCAGACCAAGTGACTTGACTACAGCAGAAAGCTCCTTACAGCACTTGTCAAATCCTGCGTGAATAGATTAGGCGTAATCTGGTCACAATAGACTGTGACAAACAGAAACAGACACAATAACAGCACCGTACAAATCAACACATTAACACGACGAATTTAAACAAAACCGTGTGAGTGGGTGTGTATTCATAGTAACACTGAATAAACCAGTGACACGCAGCATAGCCTACAACACAGTACCCTACCCACCCCCCCATATCAACCAGGGTAGTCTAAAAGCATTTGTCTTAACATAAAACATCACTGTGGTATTATTATTCATAGCGACATGAACTGCTGTGAACTGATATGCTAACTAAAGATTACATTACAGTCAATTAGCTGGGAGCAGACACGCAGCAGTGATACAGTAGTCAGGACATGAGAGGACTTACATGCCTGAACACAAGTCACATCCTCCTCTCGCAATTACTACACTCAATTTAATGTGTTACACTGCAGCAACTTCCTAGCCCCATTACAGTGGGACATGATCATGGGAAATGATAGACAAATCAGCGAAATCTGGAGGATTCTGAGCGGGGAAACAGGAGTGGGAGTTGGGTGGAAGGCTATCTCGTTATCAAAGCAGCAGAATGAGCAGAACAGGAATGGAGGAGGATATTGACTATCCAGGGTGTTTTTCTCTCCCTTCATTAGGGAACAGGGGTTGTGTGTATCTGATGATGAAAAGCTAACTGTGATAAGAGGTCTCTGGGAACTGCTCAACACAGCAGTAACCAGCTATCAGAATATTTCACTTTTCCAATTTTAACTGGCCAGAGAATTCTCTAGGAGTGGTTATATGCCTTCCAATGCCCCACCCCCATCAACACACACACACACACACACACACACACACACACACACACACGCGCACACACACACAGAAGTGGACCCCAACATTCACAACTTGGCAGACAGGCGGTTCATTGGCAGCCACTGTGTTGTTGGCTGGACATCGCCTGTGGTCTGGACTTGCTCTATGCACGGGGCTGTGCATTTGCTGTGTTGGGCTGTGTTGGGAGTAGGGCTGTGTAAGTCTGGCAGGCTAATCTGGATCAGCCCAGAACCAAGCTGGGAATAGGGACCTGGCATGTGGAATGAAAGTTAGTGAACTATCGTCATCCCAATGTGGTTAGGGTCTCATTCACACCCGCCGATAGGAGGGGCAAACGGGTCTGTTGGCCCGGCCCAGGGTAGGGGACAACAGACCCAGAACTGGGCCATCGTGAATTTGTGGTATACAAAAATACGCCTATTTCTGGAAAAAATATGTCATATTTGAGTTACATAAAAGAGAGGAAGAGCAAGGGAAAAGGAGAGATCTGGGCGCGGGGGGCACATGTAAGATTATGTCGTCCCGGGCCCAAGCAAGACTGGCAGCTGGCCTGCTCTCATTGGACACTTCTAACGCACAGACCCAGGTAAGTGTGATTCATTTTGGGTCTAAATAGACATTCGGCGAATTGTAACAAATCCATTATTCCAAAAGAAAACAACATTATTGTGTTTACTGTGAAGAGTTCAAGATAAGGATGTTATGAAAGGAGTTAAGCAGTGTGTTAAAGAGTATGATGAACTAGAGTTTTAAATAGAAAGTAAAAACACATAACACCTTACACCACTAGCTTTGGTGTTGGCTTATTTAGCATCGTTTCTTAAGCAAAAGCATTTGGATGTGAGCCAAACAAGATGAAAAGTTATCACGCCAGAGTTTTAAAGTTTTAAAAATGATCCCCGGGTAAGAGCACAGGGCAAAACGATAAAGCATTGTGCCTTCTGCATTAAGCAACTTCTCACACAGAAGAGGAATACAGGACTATCCCATGAAATCTGCTTTCAGAATAGTGTAATCTGGTTTCAAAATAACCTGTGTAAGATCATGAATTGTATAAAACGGTGTCTGGAGTTGAAGAGTGCATTCCATGCGATTCTAATAGTCTTTTATTAACATTTCAGTGTCTTGTTCCTACTTGTTCCGACTTAAGGGCACCTGTTCAGGGTGGATTAGCAGACTGATATGTGTCATAGAAACAAGATAGTCCTGCCTGATTTGGTGAATATTCTGAAACACCATCCCAACAGAAGCTTTCTAGTATCTGTATCTATCTGAAAATGTTATTTCTGGGAAAATCATACTTTCTCCACAGCAATACAAAGGAGGTATAGACTCCTGTCTATAGATCACCTATGGTATAAATGCTCAGATCTTTCCATTGCAAAACACTAATTGTCACTAATTGGTAAGACTTAGCAAGAGAAGGGTTTCATGCTGTAAGAGCAGAAATAACATATTGGCAAGGTGAAAATTACCTTTGCGTCCGGATATGGATGTGTATTGGGATTATGTTAAGTGATTTCTGCTGAGTGACAGGAGACAATAACACAATAAAACCTATAGGAAACGGATGGCATCCTCACACTAAGATAGCCGGAGGAGGCGTGAGCGTTGTCAGCCAGACATGACTTGTTGTTAAGTAAATGTTAGGTAAATATGTCAGTGGCAAAAAAAAGTGGCAAACATTTCTTATAATTCACATGGTAATCTATCTAGACCAGCATCATCCTACTATTTGTTGTGATGGTTTCTTGTTTTGTAAGCAGAGGGATCTCTGCATTTAGAAAATCTGCACTCAGCTTGGGAAAAAAAAACATATTTCATAAAAATATTCCGTTTTTCTGTGGTGGCGCATCGCAATTTAGCAGCGGTGAGACGCCACTGTTATTACAATAAGAGGGAAAACTGCTATTGTAATTGTATCTTAGAGTGGATATTTGTTTTGTGTTTCTCCATAGTTTGATGACAACCATTATTCCAGTATTGTAACAACCATTGTCCCTGTATTCCACCATTTGCTTGTTTTCTTTTTGTTTAGAAGCATTTAATGCTATGGTGCAGTCCTTTAGACAGGCTTTATGTATTAAAGCTCTTAAACTGGCACTATGCAGTAGTGATATTGACAGGTACTGACATTGTCAAAGTAATGGTTATTTTCTTCTCTGAGCCCAAACATAATCCAAAATGTCCCAACACTGTGCAACTACTGTATATGTATTCACAATGAAGTCAGAGTTTATAGTTTAACTCAAAGTAACTCAAAGATTTGAGGTGATGCGGTTCATTGGGGAACTATACTCTTCTGATTGGATCAGTAAAATGTATTAATGACTCTAATGTCCCTGCGGAGCTGTGCGAACTGACATGCATGTAAGGCAGTAAAGAAATGGGTAAAATTATTGACAAAAAGGTACACATCTAATTTGTATTAACAGTGTTCCAAAACAAATACAAATGTGATCCATCAATGAATTTTAAGTAAAAAAAAAAAAAGCATTAAATTACTCTCAAAACACTGAAAATGACCTGTTAGAAACATTTCATAAAAGAAGAGCTTCATAAGATTGTAATTTAGCTTGTGTACTGATTCTATAGCAATTATAGAAGAGTAATCCAATGCAGAAATTCTGGCAAATCGTTTCCAAATCTGGCCCACATTATTGCAGCATAGCAGTGCCTTACACAGTGTGGTTAGACTGCTTTCCATTATCTGTGGAGCCGTACCATTCACAGCTAAAGCAAATCAGGAAGAGACATGCAAAGCAGCACACCTTATGCCAGCCAAACAGATTGACGTTTTATGGTAGGTAAAAATGCCTGGATTAGCCCTGGCGGAGGGCAACAATTGGTTCGGGAGGCTAGTAAATGAATATGGTTCCTCTTGCCTCGTCACATTCTTGTGATGGCTTGGGCTTGAGGTAAAAGGCCGGAGTGTCGATTCCTTCTGGACTGATTTATGGCCGGAATAAAGCCAGACCCCACTAACAGATCTCTGAGATCCAGGGCTTACAGGCTTTGTTATGCTGCGTACGAAGGAGGGAGGCAGAGAGGGGAAGACACTGGGCATTGGGCACCCCGACATGATTATCTCTTCCTAAATCGGATCAGAGCGAGGGAACCTTGAAATGTTAGGTCAATGGGCCCTGAACATATTTATCTCACCAGTGCCTTCGTAGCTGCTCCCATAAACACGTCCCTCCACACCTGCTACATGAACTCTGGGTTTGAGGGGGAGAAGGGGATGGTAGAGGGATGGAACAAAGGAAAGGATATTATATGCACAGCCGTCAGCAAGCCACACCCTTACTCAAGCTGGCTCCGCCTATTCTCCCTGCATCTGTTGTGTATCTTGGCCCAGCCAGCCTGAAAACACACCTAATTGATATTTACACAACGATGGAGGGGGGAACAATCATACAAGGCAATTATACACCTTATTAAAGCCTATTAGTTCGACATGAAACCTGACACTTACCTATATGTGTGGTGTGTGTGTGGTGTGTGTGTGGTGTGTGTGTGTGTGTGTGTGTGTGTGTGTGTTGCTGCTGGAAGTAAGCCAGGTGGTCCATTATAGGCCCAGGCTGGGGATGAGACATGCTTAGGATTTCCACATCAACACCTAATAACCCAATAATGACACACAAGAATCCCGGCTTAGGCAGTGCTGTTGTTTTTGTGTGCGGGCGCCTGTCGGTGTGTTTACTGTAAAATATTATCACAAATGTTTTTGGTTGTTTTTTACTTCGACAAAATGCTCCAGCACATTTCGTCTAAGCACATGGCAAGCCTCCGTGTTCCTCACGTGGTGTCCCATCACATTCAATTGTGCTGTTCAACTCTCGAGCCAGGGCCTTGACCCCATGGCTTGAGCTAATGGAAGGGCCAAGCGTGCTGCTGGGCATACAGAGGAGCACCTGGGTCTCCTCCATCCCTGGAGGGCCGTGCCCATGCGTCTCGCTGCCCTGCCATGTACACCTCAAGGTTGTGTGGGTTTTCCTGTGATTCTGCCAACAAGCAAACCTGTTGAGGCACTCAAGTGTAACTGGAAGTTCTGTCAAATCCACCTTTCATGCTATGCCGTTGACCATGGGTGACTGGAAATCGGATGGATTCTGGGGAGGGTGCGGACAATGTCTGGGTCATGAGCTACTCCCATGAAATGCAATCATTCCCCCTCCTTTTTCTTCAATCAAATGCAACAATTTCATGATTAGGGATAGGAACTACAATTCAAGGAAAACAGACAAACAGTATTATCCCACACATTTGATACTGAAATGTGTAATCCGCAGCAGGCCTGTGGTATATTCTCAAGTTTCCCCTCGTAGTATAGATGTATATGTAATTAATTACTTTTATGGGTATATATGTTTTGAAGTGGAATTTTTGTCTGATCTGGACTGTCCATCAATGTCATAACAATAACTAAAAGACAAAAGTTATTGGAAAAAATACGTTAAAGCAAATATTAACCAAAAAACAAGTATGTTTGAGGTAGGTTTTTGTTACTGTGAATCTTTAACCAAACTTAATAGGGAGAAACTTGATTTTTGTGATTTTGCCAGACCATGTAAGCGGAGCAGGCCAAGACGAGCGAAAGTCTCGTACTGACAGAGGGAGTGCCTGACTGACTGCCCATTGTTAAATTGTAGTGTTTAGAGATGCGGACTGCCTCGTAGTCGACCTGGGTTTGATCCTGCCCACGGACAAAACAACGAGTGTTGGGATTTGTTCAGACTAAACGTTTGCTGGCAACAAGCTTCAGTAGCTTCATTGCAGAAAGTCAAAATTACAACTGTTTATGGTTATATTACGATGGATGAACTGCACCGACAACAAACATATTGCTTTCTACAGTAATCTCTGCACAAGAGTACACTTTAGTTCTGTTAATAAACGTTGTGTTGCTCACGTTCTTTCAGCAAAAATGTAATGGCTGGGGTCAAAGTTGCATTTGAAAACAACACACAGCGTTTGTCCACCAACATGTTCCCTTGAGAGCAATAGACCATTCTTGAATGCTAGATGTAATGTTTGTAAAAACCACCTCTGCACCACAAGTTGCTTTATAATTCATTCCAATTACTTCGTGTCAGAAATGATTGACTAATTAATATCCGATGACAGATATTAATACATAAGCATAGGCCTATCACCGTAACTGCTATCACCGTAACATCTATCACCGTAACTGCTATCACCGTAACATCTATCACCGTGACATCTATCACCGTAACTGCTATCACCGTAACATCTATCACCGTGACATCTATCACCGTAACTGCTATCACCGTAACATCTATCACCGTGACATCTATCACCGTAACTGCTATCACCGTAACATCTATCACCGTAACTCCTATCACTGTAACTCCTATCCCCGTAACTCCTATCCCCGTAACTCCCATCACTGTAACTCCTATCACCGTAACTCCTATCACCGTAACTGCTATCACAGTAACTGCAGCGTGGTAAACAGTCATTTCACTGGAATTTGAGCGTTCAGGAGGGCAGAGAAACAAAGACAAAGAATCGTAACTGGTGTTAAAGGATTCTGCCTTCGTTTCTATAGGGCTTTTGGAAGTTACAGCAAACATGACACACAATGACAATAACCCATTTTAGAACAAAATTTAATGGCTTTGTATGGCAGTAGACACTTATCACGTCAAACACGACCAGCTCTTTAAATAGCGTAATGGTTAAAGACACAGTCTGCCATCCAGAAAACTGTAGATCAAAATCAGCCAGGGACAACAACATTCATCCCTTCTAATCTCGGGCCGGCTGAACTAGGCTTGCCTGTTTCCTTTTCTGGTTCAACTATAATTCCAGAATATATGAACTTATTTCAGAACGGAAGTAAATAATAATGAGTACAAATCTCTGTCTTTTTCTATCTGAAAACACATTCAACACTAAATTCATAGTATAGATGCACAAAAGATTTAATTCAGTTTGTTGCATTTGTTTAATAAAAGTTGGCCACAGAAACATCGATTTTTTTCAACATCATTTGATTTTTTTTAGGAGGTGGAAAAACTATGAGAGCTAGAGGAAAGATTAGACCTGTGCAAAAAAAACAATCATTCCGAGAATAAATCCCTGTCAAGTGATGAAATATTAACTCAAAATTGTTCTTCGGAGCCTGTCACACGAACAGTTAAATGTTGCCTTTTTCCTGATACAAAACCCCTTTGCAAGCCAGATATGAAACAACACTGTCCACTTGATTTGAGTGTACTACATTCTTCTAGTTGAAGTGACATGTTGTGGTCTGATATAAGCTTCTTAAACACCTGTAACTGCTACTAGAGGTGATTGACAGTTACGCAGCGTGAAGACATAAGTGGCGAACACTTAAATGTAAGTGTTTCAACTTAATCTCTGCAAATTGACTCAGAGGGGATGGTGGGAGGATGGAAATGTGACAGACAGGGTGGGAGGCAATGGGGGTGACCGTGTTAGCGTGTGTGTGAGAGAGAGTGCCCGAGCTGCCAGTCTGCCTGTCATCGCGGCCACTCGGCCCCCGTGGCTAACAAGCTCTGCTATACAGCTCCCACCACTGCTTCAAACGCTGCTGACAGCCAGAGGGACCTGAATGCGGAAAATAAGTGGAAAATAAGTCACATTTACATTCATGCCACGAGGAGCAAGCCCAGCATCAGGGCTTTTTAGCAGGGCAGGCCCCGACCGCTGGGAGAAAACAGGGACATAAAGTATAGACTAGCCACTGAGAGAGTTTATGATACACAGCCCTATGCTATCTCCTACACTTTGAGACAAATGTATGAAGAATATGATAGTAGATATTGTTATTACTGCATAACAAGAGGAGAGCAAAGCGTGGGGATGTGGGGTATAGTCAATCTATAAGACATGTACACAACAGACAAAGATTCTAGTGAGATAACGCAGTGGTATAATGTTAAAGTATAATAAAATGCTAGGTACAATTCTGTGAACAGTTGTAAATAAAGATATATGTTGATAAAAACTTCTCATAGGCCTGTTTGATAGAAATTCTAGCGATTATAACACCTGTCAACACTGTTGCTGATAGAAAGCTATGACTCAAAACTAAATAAAATGTCCATTGTATGTTCAATTTGTTCATTGCTACTAGCTGACAACATGACAGACAGAATTAGGGACAACCACAGCTCGGTGGAAATGTTCCCAGTTGTTGCTGTTTGTCACGCATGATGATGACACAAATGGAACAAGCCCAATGATTGGCTTTGATTGGATCACGGTCTGTAAATCATGACTGTGAAAGCAACAATTATCATGCCTGTAACTCAACAGCACAAGAAAGGATTTGGCATCTTATCTGACAATCAGGACATTGCTTTCTCTGAATTATTGGCTTTTCAAAAAAGCTTATCGTATGGGGCCATGCCAAACTGAAATTGAACATAATATTACAATATATTTTATTCAAATGTATTTTATTTGGAGCATGACATTGCATAAAGAGGTTTACAAACAGAACAGAAACAGTGTTGACAACAATGATGACTAATTAACAAAAGGATATGTCAAGAAAAAACTGAATCAAGACAAAGGGAATCAAGTCAACAATAAAAATTCATAACAATTATGGACAAGGTCCATTTCCAGAGAAGATTGGAAGTTGAAAGTAAGTAAAATGTTTTGAGTGCCACAGGGATTCTTCTCATTTCTTCTCAGCTCAACTGTCAGAAAGTCAAACAACTCACATGCTGCTACAGTTTCCTTTTAGGAGGAGCAAAACCTTTCTCTCCCAACATTCAGGAAAGCCTATGGCGCAACATTTGAAGAATCAAAATGAACTATACATTCGTCATGTTATCATTTACTAACCTGCTGCTGAAGCTGGTTCAAGATGTAAAACATCTTCAGCAAATGTAATATCCTAGATTGGACAGACAGTCCTGTAAAGCTTACAAAAAGATAACTTATATAACTATAGCAAGTAGAAATAAAATGTAGCCAGAAAAGTCCAAATGTAACTAGATTGCATGTTTCTGTTAAAGCTGATGACAGAAGGTAATGCACTCATGAATCAGTGAGTTATAGAGTGAAGCTGCGTGTCTGTCTGGGGAAGGGCGAGTGGCTTGCTCTAATCTAGTCATGACAACAAGCACAACTGATACCCATGAGATGTATTTACACACAGGCAAACATACTATTTGAATGACAGGAGTGTATTGCACAGATAGTATACGGCTGTCCAATCATGTTATTTTGTCTGGTTGTATCTTGAGTAGCTTTGTCCTCATGCTTGGTTACAGTCACAGAGTAAGAAGTGGTCAGTAACATTCTGGAAATCGCATGAAAGGCTGATCCAGCTACAGCAGAATCATTGGGGAATGTGTTCAGTTCCAAAAAAACACATTTGAAAGTGACTGTTAGCAAGACTAACCTGAGTGACAATGCTTCAATAATATTTTTTTGCAGTGGTTCTGTATCAGGTATAAAGTATCATATCAGTTTTTGAGTATCGCTGTGAATCAACTATTTTGATACTAAACCTGGAATTCGTATCATAACTACACCATTTAGTACATTCACATTTTTGATAGTTAAATTTTGTGCCTTGATTTCCTGACATTCAATTGTTGTCTATTGTTTATGTATGATGCACTGCTGGAGCTAGCAAGAACTACAACATAATATTATTGCTACCTCTACATTAAGATTTGAAAAACTGTATGTATCCAATAAATGTATATTTCTTTATTTATGTGTAGATTACATTATGCACCATGTAATTGATATTGGTGAGTCCTGCATGATCACACAAGCCCAACAGACACATTTCTATTCCCTATAAAGAGAAATATATTTTAGTTTCAGAAATATTGCACAAAAGATGTGGTAATCTTTAAGGTCCACCCTACATTGCCTAAAATATAGTTGTTCCAGGCTATACAATTAAACAGAACCAACATTACGTCAGGCCCTTGTTCCAGGCCATATTATCCATCATTGTGAGTGAGTCAGTCCTCAGTGTTACAGTGAACACATTAAACATCTCCAACTCAACCTTTCTCCAAGCAGAGGAGCCCTCTGGGTGAACAATCACTCCTCAGTAAGACACCCGTTGGTCTGTCTGAAAGTCAGGCTGAGGGAGCGCACGGAGGGCACGGCTGAAACCTTGACCTGCCCTTTTAAACACCCAATGTCAAACTAGATGTTTCTCAACTGCAAGAGAGAAAACGAGACCAGTGACAACAGTTTTAATGAAACTACAAAACACACTTGCAAGCATGAGCAAATAACCCATTCATAACCACCCCAAAACAAACCAAAACACTACCGGATAGAAAATGGCAAGAAGAGATGTGTGGACATGCTGTGCTTTCACAAAACAATCCTGGCACTAACCCAGAGACACAGAGAGATAAACATCAGTCAGAATGTGGTCTGTAATAGCTCAGTAAGGATGAAGGACAAACAAGATGTCATTACTTCATAGAAGTATGAAGTGAATGAAACTGTTGGATTTAGGCATTACATTTTGAGTTAAGGGTTGAGCTTTGGACACACTTTAAACAAAAAGACAAAGAAACATGTAAGTGGTTTTGTTTTTGAAAATGGGAACCTCAGAGCCAGACCTCGCTCCACAATACCCAGGCAAGCCACCAGCTTACTCGTTGTTAAAAGCAGTCAAGGTTTCCCTAGTGACCGGTTCTGAAGGTATACTGCATATCAACCTGATTCCCCTAGTGACCGGTTCTGAAGGTATACTGCATATCAACCTGATTCCTCTAGTGACCGGTTCTGAAGGTATACTGCATATCAACCTGATTCCCCTAGTGACCGGTTCTGAAGGTATACTGCATATGAACGTGATTCCCCTAGTGACCGGTTCTGAAAGGTATACTGCATATCAACGTGATTCACCTAGTGACCGGTTCTGAAGGTATACTGCATATCAACGTGATTCCCCTAGTGACCGGTTCTGAAGGTATACTGCATATCAACGTGATTCCCCTAGTGACCGGTTCTGAAGGTATACTGCATATCAACGTGATTCCCCTAGTGACCGGTTCTGAAGGTATACTGCATATCAAC
>JACXGJ010007026.1:0-32034 GCA_016801105.1 Esox niger | reverse complement strand
GAGAGGATGGGAGAAGAGCAGGAGAAGATCTAGAGTTGATGGGAGAAGAGCAGGAGAAGATCTTGAGAGGATGGTAGAAGAGCAGGAGAAGATTTGAAAGTAGACAAATCAACGGATATATTAACAGTTTGTGTGCAGATTTTAAACCCAAGGATGGTTTTAAAACCAAGGGACCAAGAGAGGAGGGCTACACAGGGTTTGGTGGTGATGGCACCAAAGCCTCTCTCATTGACTGTTTGTTTGCCTGTGATTGCCTCCGACCGATGCTAAAGTAACCCCTGTTCTCTTTTCAGACCACGCTATGCTGTCATGCACCCTGTCACCATCCCCTGGCATGACTGTGGGACGAGGGCTCTAGAAGCTGAACTGAACTACTGAACTGGCGTTACAAGTCTCCTTCGACTCACAAGCACAGGTGGGAAATGGTGAACGGTTGGAATAAGTCTTTTTTCCAAAAGGTAGGGAAACATAAAATAAATTGAACAGACACCTTTATAGTTGTTTTAACCTAGTCTAACAGGGCTATGATTCTAATGATGAGATAAGAAGTTATGAAGGAAATGGAAATCATAGCATACGGGGAAAACAGAGAAGTGGCACAGAAGGAGATTTGGTGGAGAGAGACAAATGTACTCGTTACAAATTCTATGTAAAGGTAATGGCATGGCATGTACAAAAAACAAAGATGGTATTTTAGCAACGAAATTAGCGGGAATCTTAAAAGCAGTGGAAGAATTTTATGGGGACCTGTTTGTAGAAAAGGAGACTTGAGACGTGACAACGGACAAAGTTTTACAGCAAATTGACAAGTCCTTACAAAACACAGATTATTTGACAAAGGACCTTACACTGATTGAAATAGACAGAGGACTGAGACATTTTTAGAGAGGGAGGTCCCCTGGGGCGGATGGCCTTCCCTTGGAGATGGAGCTTACATTTTGGGATGATTTAGCAGACGACCTTCTGACTGTTTTTGCTGACCTTTAAAGCCACAACAGATGCCGGACAGGATAGTTAATGTTTAAGCACGGGGATTATCTGAGTGGATATTTACACTTAGGTCTGGAAATAATTGGACACTGTTTTGTTATTTTTGCTGTTTACCATAATATATCCAAGTTACAGTTTAATAATGAATATGGGATTTAAGTGCAGTCTCTCAACTTTAATTTGAGGGTGTTCACATTTAAATTTGAGGAAGGGTTCAGGAATTACAGCTCTTTAATATGTAGCCCCCTCTTTTTCAAGGGACCAAAAGTAATTGGACAATTGACTCAAAATCTGTTTCATGGACAGGTGTGGGCTATTCCTTTGTTATTTCTTCATCAATTAAGTTGGTAGAAAGTCTTGAGTTAATTCCAGGTGTGGCATTCACATTTTAAGCTGTTGCGGTGAACCCACAACATATGGTCAAAGGACCAACAGAGAAAAACAAACAAACAAACAAACAAACATCTTCATCTTCTTCAACAAACAAAGATTTTGACGTATTGACTTATTCAGTGAAATTGGTAAGATGAATGCGGCACGTTATCAGAAAATACTTGCAGACAATTTGTATTCTTCTACATGAAAGCTGCGCATGGGACACTCTTGGACTTTCCAGCATCACAATGACCCTAAGCACAAGGCCAAGTTGGTTACAGCAGAAAAAGATGAAGTATCTGGCGTGGCCATCAGAGTCTCCTGACCTTAATATCATCGAGCCACTCTGGGGAGATCTTAAATTTGCTGTTCATGCAAGACGACCACAGACTTTGCATGACCAGGAGGAATTATGTCAAGTTGAATGGGCTACAGTATACCACCTGCAAGAATTCAGGGCCTCATAGACAACAATTACAAAAGACTGCACACTGTCATTGATGCTAAAGGAGCAATACACAGTATTAAGAGCTAATGGTATGCAGACTTTTGAACTGGGGACAGTAAATATTTTTCTTTGCTGCCATGTTTTGTTTTAGGATTGTGTCATTTTGTTATGACCTACAGTTGAATGTGAATCCCATAAGAAATAAAATTAATGTGTTTTGCTCACTCATGTTTTTATTTACAAATGGAACATACAGCTCCAGAAAAAAAAATCCTTTCCAAAAAAGTATTTTTTTTAATTTATTTTGAGTGAGGAACAGAAGGGTTAAAATTAAGCGACCACCGCAAATTAAACCCTTTTTTTGCTCACTCAAAACATTCCTTTTTGGGAAAAAAAGGTGCAGTGGTCTCTTAATCTTTTCCGTAACTGTATATTACCAATTCTCCAAAGGTATGCCAACTTTTGAGCAACACCTAAGTATTTCTGACCTCAGTATTTCTTGAGTCCTAGACACACCGTCGGTCACCTGAAGATATTTTAATTTGTGCTTCTGGTACAGATAAGAGACCAGAGCCTTTAACACAGCCTGTTTGCCCTTCATGGGGGGGAAATTATAAAGGATTGATTTCTTGTTTAAAGAGTTTCAGATCCATGCTGAAGTATTTCAAATGTACCTCAGGCAGTGACCGACCATTGGTTCTCCTTGTTCTATATCATAAACATGACGTGTCTAATTCAACAGTATGCTTGTCGTCCATTCATTGTAATTATCAATTTTTCCAACACCATTAATTATATGAAAAAGAAGATTCCACACTCAAGACAACTGTTATGAAGATATTTAAACACAATTCCTTGTTTTTTATTGTGTGAAGAGTTGAACAGTAGTCATGCACATGATACAACCAATTAGTTGAATAATTTGATGACATGAAATAGATAAAACATGTATGTGGGTTTATGCTTCTGAATTTACAGCTGTTGAGTGTCTACCAAGTATAGTGGAGTAGTAGCGTTAGTAGTAAAATTACTGGCTGTAGTTGTGGAAAAGCAGGCGTCAGTGGGATAGTAACCAGTGCTTGACCTGGGCCGGAACGGTCCAGAACAGCATACCAGTACGTTTGAATTTTATGCAAAAGAGCCGTCCGGGATGTTTGGAATAGGCTACTTTAATGAAAGCCTTAACACATCAACTTTGATGAGTCTGATGTGTGTTTTATCAGCTCCTGCACATATTTCATCCCAAGTCAAATGCTGATGGTAACAAGAGAGTGAGAAATGATGGCTTCACCACTGATGAATAGTAGGACATTTACCTGGTTCTATATGTATGTACAGTATGTATGTATACGGTCAGTGCTGGTTATATGTCAATAGTTATGCTCCAGTGGTTAGAGTGTGGTGGTAGTGGTGTTGTGGTCAGGTCGTGTCAGTTCTGGGTATGAACCTCATGGCAAAACTGTGCTTGTCCTCCACGGGGTGCTGTGACAAGTTGTTGGTCTGCCTGATGCTGGCCAGCGTGTTGCCCTGACGAGGACACACCGTGTACCTGGACAACAGTGTCACCAGAACAGCCTTCATCATCAGCATGGCGATGTGTTTGCCCACACAGGAACGTGGGCCACAGCCGAATGGCTGAAAGAACCGATTGGGCACCTGATTAAGAGACGAAAAGGGTGAAAGGGGTTATCAGGTTTGGGATTCAATGATCGGATTTTGTCAGGAAAGCAAAACTTGGTGTGGAACCAAGTATCCCACCAGCTAATTCTACAGACTTCACTTATTAGAACATCGCTCCACAGATGTAGGACCACCCAGATACCCACTTACAGTTTTGTCAAAGTTCTCCAAGCTGAACTCATTGGGTTTGGGGAAGAACTCTGTCTTATGCATAAGCCCTATGTTAAGGATGATGTTGGTTCCTTTGGCAACACAGATTCCGTCAATGACGTCATCTTCCAGGGCTTTCCTCATGGTGAAGTCCACCACAGGGTGGAACCTCATGGACTCATTGATGAAATTCTCCAAAACTCTGAGGTCCTGGAAGTCGACCGTGAGCACATCTTTACCCCCTGGGAATAGGAGGGGATAATATTTTACAAAGTAAGTTGTGCTCTTTGCTGAAATGGTATTAATCCAACCATCTGCATCACCTATAACAGTGTGGATCTCTTCTACGACCCTCATCTCCACCTCTGGGTTCTGTTTCAGCAGCAGGAGCATGAAGAACAGACTGATGGACAGAGTGTCTGGGGCAGCTATGACCATCTCCAACACACACTGTCTCACATTTTCTGACGACAGCTCCCCATGGTTCTACAGAAAGAAGCATCGAGACACACACACACACACACACATTTTACAGGATCAGCAGGCTTTGTCAATTAAATTAATACAGTGTTATGATAAATAATGATTTCATTAATCAGTAGAGACCCACCTGTGCAAATATGAGTTCAGATGTGAAGTCAATATCATCATCAAGCTTTTCAGATTCAAGTATAGCTTTTCTTTTTTTCTCAATAAGACTTTCCATTGCGTCCTGAAGTTTCTTACTAGCAATGAGACAGTGAAACACAACATTAAAGACCTGTCATTTGTGCAATACCGTCAACTGCAACTAAGTGGAAAAAATTAAGACAATGAGGCTTTATGTAGGACAAAACATTCAGAAGGTCAGCAGTGTTACCAAAACAGAGGTATAGTATTCTATTTATGATTTTAATTCCACAAATTGTTTTTTAGGCATATTATTTGTGTTTCAGAAATGATCTGATTACATCCAGTGTGGACTTACGCTGCTTGCTGGTGCTTTTTGTACATCCACCCACACTTGAAGAAGATATCCGGCTGGATCAGAACGGTTTGCCAGGTGTCAAAGTAGTGCTGGATCTTCAATAGCAGCTCTTTCTCTAAATCACAAAGCACCAGTCAAACTGTCAAAAGTGGCATCTTGCAATGTGTTCAAGTCCTTGACACACGAAAGACAGACATGAACGTATCTCCCGGTCACGCACACACACACACACACACACACACACACACACACACACACACGACCCCCAAACCCCGGCACTGACCATTGACGGGGACCCTGAGGAACAGCCTGTTGGAGATGTCCACTACAATACACCTGAGCAGGTTGAGAACGTCTATGTGTCCTGAGGGATCCGTCATCTCCTGCAAGCACTCCAGGTGTCTGTCTGTGGCACTCATGCAGATCCCGATTGTCCGCTGCAGGCCAGGACCAGACAGGGCTAAAGCAAGAAGGGTCTGGGATCAGTTCTTACTGTTGGATCACAGTGAATACGACAGTGTTGACAAGAGCGCCTGCACCTGGAACTGCACAAGGCCACAAGAAAGCATATAAGATACACCTTCGGCAACACGAGATGGTGTACCTTTGGCAAAGTATGTCCTCAGTTTTTTCCAGAGCGGGACGTCGCTGTTGAAGATGATGCCTCTTCTGTACATTCCGATACACTGTAGTCCCCGTTTGCTGGCAAATCTGGCCGTGTAGTTGCCACTTTTCAGGACATGGTACACCGCGGAGGACCTGCGCAATAAGACAGGATTTGCATCCCAAAACGCCCAGCATCTAAATGTGGGTCCTATTCTATGGAGATAGTCTCTAGGTAACACAATTCTATAACATTCTGTGACGCACGGAATGGTTTCAAACAGTCACATTTTAACAGAACCAACTTGCTAAGAATGAGAGTCTCTTCTCCATTGATCCAGACGCGGACCATACTGCCATATTTTTTGTTGTAGTAGTTACAGGCGGTTCCTATCCCGGTCCAAATGAATCTAGCGTAGGAGAGGACAGGACCCAGCCCAGCCCAGAAGTAAGGACCTACCACAGACACGGACACACAGAGGGAGAGACTCAGTTTTACGCAGTTTTACAGTAACAACCTCTAGATGATTTATACTTTCGACCAATGTCTTACAAGTTCGGATTTGTCATTATTTCAAAGGTGTTGATTGGAACTGTGATAAGTGGATTTGTCAGAGACATGCTGAGGTCCCTTTTAGACTAGAGAATGTCCATTTTCTGGAGGACCACCATATTTTTGGAGGAGCTCAGAAATTTCAATGGGTTGATCATGTGGCTGAAGAGAACTTGAAATAAAAACACGTTTTAAATACTTCACAAATTCCAAAAAAGATTTCTGCCTCAGAAGGTTTCATTATCACGTTATCAAAAAGACAATGTCATTTTTTTGGTCGGTAACAGTTGATCAACAAAGACAGCCCTGTTGAGATGCATTTTCACACCTCGTACATTTCATCACTGGTCCTACCTGGTACGCTTGGCTTCTTCATAAGGCTCCGGGCAGCAATGAGGAGACCGACCAGGAGCAGCAACAGGGCCGTTGCTCCAGACATGTCTCCACTAGTGCGGCTCCTCTTCCTGTGAGGTCTGGAGGCTGCCGCGTTCGACGGGGAAAAGTCCTGTAAGCCACAGGTATTGACTGAATGTATTAATCTCCCCCGTGAGAGAGGGCCTGACTTCTGTGGCTATACCTAAAAGGATAAAGGTATAAAATAATACATAACTGCTACACTTGTATGCGCATCACCACGGTAAGTGTGTCTCTCTACGAACACATCCAGAACAGTGTGTCATCTTCTAAAGTGATGGTCCCCGCTGATCAAATCATTTGGCAACAGGCTTATATGTATAGAATGGAATTCCCAGAACCACCTTGTGTACTCTTCATGTCCTAAATGGTACTTTATTGCCTATAAAGTGCACTATTTTTGCTTGGTAAATAGTCAAAGGTAGTGTACTGAAAAGGGAATAGGGTGTCATTTTTAACTCAAGCGATACAATAGTCAAAACAAACAGAAGAGAAGCCTTAAACCCGTAAAAATCCTTGCTCTTTTCATCCTTTTTCCAGACTCACCAGACCTTGTTTCATGGGCAGGGTAAACCAAAACACACCCCCGTACTGCTTTTCAAGCTGAATGTTTAGTGCTATTGCCCATGTCTTCCCAAGGTTGCAATTATTAAATTCAACATCAAAGATTTTGTAACCTAACAAAGCCAGAGAAAGACAGGTGTTGCTCTTAGTCACCTTATCGTAATGTTGTTGTATCTTTATCTAATGGAGGACCTTGGTCAGCTTTGATGTTCCTCAGACCATGTGTCCTCTAAGATACAAGTTGGTTTGAAATAGAACTGTACAAGTGAGTGTTATTTCTTCCTCATTCAATAGTTATTATGTTTCTTTTCAGCACTATCCCTCATAAAAAGTATTTGAAAATGAAAAGAAATCAACTTTAATAATGTATACTTCCATATAAAAATGTCTGCCTCTTTCTATAGTTATTTTTATAATTAAGTGAAAGATTAATACTCACTGTTTTCCTGAACTGATGCAGTCCTAAAGAGTCCCTAACCTGGCTGCAGCCTGTGTGGGTTGCCTGTGTAGCCCCTGACAAATGCCCCAGTTTCATCTCCCAGTTAGTTTTAAAGATGATCGGCATTCTTTTTTCCAATAAATCACAGACCTCAAAGCTTTTGTAAATCCTTGGTAAGGTTCCAGCTATTTCTGGTTGCTTGGGAACGACCAAATTGGACATTTAAGTGTCGTTAAATGCCTAGAACATTTCACCACCGTCTATAAAAAGCCAACAATGGAGCTACGGTGCAAGGCCGGGGGCTGAGCTGCTTCACGGAAAAGTATCCCCAAAGAGGAACAAGAAACACATTCAATTTTGGAGTGTATGTTGAGTGGACCTTTAGGTCTAAAGCATGACTGGGGGCATTCTAAGTTGAAAAGGGCTCACTTCACCTTACGCTTTGTTCGGAAGAAAGAAAACCACTCACTCATTATTAAACAGGCTTTTCAGTAAGAAATAAATTAAGCAGGTCAGACTGACCCAACCAATTTGAGGAGAACAACAGAGCTTTCATCCGGCGAATGTATAACCGAGGAGATGTGAAGTATACCTTTGCATTGCGTTATATTTGACAGGGACACAGTTATCATAAGAAATATTTATTTACTGTTTTTTTTTAATAAACATAATTAAATAGATACAAGTCTATAAATGAATAGCTCTGTGGTGATCCAAGCAATTAGGCCTTATCCAGTAGGATACAGTGACATTGTCTGAGAGGCGAGTAAAACACCCATTGAACATTCGGTGACAGAAGCGTCTGTGCCGACTCACCAGCCGATATTGTCGGTCCAAAAAGACTGGGTCATTCTAGTTCACTCCCTCTCAACAACTGGTTAATTTGCCGGATGAGACAGAGGCTCAATGACGCTGGAGGATTTTGTGCTGTTGCCAGATTTGGCACAATGTCAGAGGGAAAAAACATATTTGTCTGCCTTTTGGTTGTCATGGAGACAAGGTGTCAACTTAGAAAGGGCATCTTGAGACAATCTAGCAAGCCGTTCACATGACTTGTATAGGCATAGGATTACAGGGCAAGAGAGTCCAGATCCACCAGACTGCTCCTGTAGGATGAAGCCCCATCCCTAGCCTGTAACATTTTACTTATACTAATCTGAGGTGAGAACAATCTGACATCAGCCCGCCTACCTGAGAGTCTTAGTGAATAACACCTATAGGAATGGGTTCTACCTGAAAAGAATGACGCTGAGAATAGTGTGGCAGTAAAACAACTGATGTTCCTGATGGTCACGGAAAGTGATACAATACAATAACAGTCTGGGTAGTATTACTGAACATTTAGATGTGGAAAGTGTGGCTGTAATATACATAACAGCGTGAACTAGCAGCACTTTGTAGTTACTGAATATTCTAGATACATATGAGTGGAATAAGCTTATGAATGGTGGTATAGCACACTACCACAATGTAGTGAGTGAATAAGGAAGAAAAATATACACACAGCAAAAATACAGCAAGAGGATAAATCAATAATATACACAACACTGTACATAGCAGCAGTTTAAATAGAGTATTGTAAACTAGCTGCAATGTTGGTAGTAGTATTGAATATTATAGATATGGCAAGTATGACAGTAGTTTACATCAATTTTGACAGTAATATACCTCAAACTAGCATAGATTTTAAATATGAACAGTATGGTGGAAGCTTTGAGTATTAAAGATACATATGAGTGTAATATGCGAAAGAATGGTACATGCAAAGCAATATTCAAATGCCCATTAAATGTACCTGGAAGGACATCAGAGCATCTGGCATGTTTGTGAGTGATCAGTATGATCATGGATCAGTTGACAGACAGACATTTTGTTGTTTTGGAGTTAAGAGGCAGACGGAGCTCAAAGAAGGCATGTTGGATGTTATTAAAGCTGTGTTGAAGGGTGGGCTGCATAGTTTGCATTGAGGGTGGTGTTTTCTGTAGTCACTTGTAAGTCCAAAGAATCATTTCATTGCTCTGCCGAATCTCTTGATAGATTGCCATTTCTCAAGCATCATCCACTCGACTTGAATCTAGCCAAGAGCCACCAAATGAGAATATGAAACCCGAAGGATCCAAAAGCTACTCGTACACAACTGCTTCCATGTCAACACATATGGTTTTAGCTCTTCCTGAATCAAATAACAGACATGGAGACACTGAGCTGTTCAACAGAAGTTTCTAGAGTACGTAATACATCTCGGTTTAGTCCTTTCGGCAGCTTTGCTACCGGCAGTCTCTCTACCAATTTCCTCAGCAGCTTTACCATGTTTTTTTTTCATCCCTCATTTTTACTAGGCAATATAATGCACTGCCTGTAACAGAGCATGTCTGTGCCTTCGTGGACGTGAGAGCCTGAGCCTGGTTCACTGTCACTGCAGCGTATCCGTTTTGTCTCCGCGGGGACCGGCCATCCTGTTGAAACACTCAGGATTCAGCCGCGTTAAGCTGGGAGGATGAGGGACGGCCAGGGTGGCGGGGTCCGTCCGGGACTCCCGGGGATGCTACGAGTGTTTTTGTTGGGGACGTGTGCCCTGATGGTCCTCGGCGCAGCCGGCTTGGTGTTCCTCCTCGTGCAGCAGAGCCATCTATCAGCACTCCTGGCACAGCTGGATCAACAGCTTCAGGTGCTCTCAGAGACCTCTGGCACTGGGCCGCGAGCCGCTGGTTCACTTGACAAGGCCAGCAGGGAGCCTAGAGACGAGACTTACGGGGTCATCTCAGATGCCCCCGGGATGCTGACAGCACACCACCGGATCAGGAGGGATGTAGGAGAGTATGGATCTCACAGGACCAGAGAGCGTGGAGGAGAAGAGCTGGACAGGAAGCAGACACCCCGCAGTAAGAGGAGCAGTAACAAAGAGAAGACACACAGACAGCAACGTGAAGATGGAGACATTATGATGACGATGACATCCCTGGTACCGGTATGAATCCTCTGAATAATGACTTTGTGTGTGACGAGGTGATGTTGACGGGTAATGAGATTGGACTCTCTGGTTGCACTTCTCTTTTATGTTTTACTTTTGTCAGGTTTTACAAGCAAACATCCCCATTGTTCTCCTTGAACTTTTTTTAAAGGTCTATTTACTGTGCTTTTGATACAGAGATATTGATAGGCTTTTCAGTACATATTGTTTCAAAATGTTTCCTTGGATTTATTTTACAATATATTTAAGCTGTGGTTCAATGAAAATAAATAGTGTTACATAATGTGATTTAAGACCGTGAAATATAACTCCTTTGAGCTTTTTCCTAAGTCAAGCACTGCTTTTATCAGTTATTATTTTAGGCCTACTTCTTTTACTATATATTCAGCTTTGGAAAAAATTAGAGACCACTGCACCTTTTTCTTTTATTTCCAAAAAAGTAAAAAAGGAAGATTTTGAGTTAGGAACAGAAGGGTTACAACTAAGAGACCACTGCAAATTGAACACAACTTTTTTGGAAAGGAAAGAAAAAGGTGCAGTGGTCTCTTAATTTTCTCCGGAGTTGTTTATACATATTGATGGATAATATATGGACTTTAAGTTATTTTATTTTTGTGCAGCCTTATGTTCCTACTGGCTTGCTGGAATATTTAAAAGCAGTTTTACACAATTCTTTCCAAGCTTGGAATCTCCAGGACTAGTCGGTCTTCGGATCATGTATGATAACGGCTGTTTTTCCACCCAATTTTCTAGGTAGAACTGTACATTTCTGCATGAAAACAGAACAATGCGTGAAAATTCGTTACAGTTATAAAATGCAAAGCTGAATGACATACTCTGTTCAGAGGTTTTAGTACTGAAGTTAAAGCAGGCATACCTGCTGTATTCAGCACATCACTCTGATTTGACAGAGACACAAAAGCTGCTGGCAAAATGCCATTTCTGTACTGACAGACAGCATTGACTATCCTGAGCTGTATGTCAGGAGGATTGCTTACTGACTGCATGTGCATGAGGTGAGTCTCAAACTCTGAAGGAGCGTGCGAAGAGCTAGCACCACCCTGAACCTCAGTTAAGTTTTCATAGATTGTACGGTATCGAGAGTGGAAGACTGAATACGCAGCAGTGTTTTATGTTCCCTCTCCATATGTTCATTCATTCACCCAGATGACAAATGACATCCCCAACTGCGTTCTATCAACCCTATACATTGCGATACTTTTCACCAGAGTCGTCTGGCCTTCTTAGACGAAGGTAGTGTACTTCTTAGGGTGTAGGTTGCCACGGTCACTGCCAAGGCATTTTTCCAAGCTGTGTTTCCTGAGGAAGCAGGGGAAGCTCTGATCGGTGGAGCATGACTCCCCAGTGGCGCCCTATTTTGTATTTAGTGCACTTTGTCTAGCCAGGGCCCTCGGGGACATGTTCCCTCTGCCTCCTTTTCCCAGGTCCTTGGCTGGACTACAGAGGAATCTACTTGGCCAGGAAAATGTCTGTTCTCCTGTTTCAATGTGACAGGATACAAACACCAGGCCGCCAAATCTACACGGAAACAGCCAGTGGAAATCAAACACCTCGGCAGGGTGTTGTAATGTACACTTTAATTCAAGTTGAATTAACTCAAATTAATTTTGTTTCCGTGCAACTCGGAACTGTTCATGTTTGGAAAACTTCAGCGAGTGGTTAAGCTTTTGTAATAGTAATTAGACTCCACTGGTTTACTTCCACCTTCTGTTTCAGATCAAGGTCTTACTGGATCTATGTAACCAAACAGAAAGGATTTGTTTGTCAGGTATGTTACCTCTTCTTATAGATATGCCCAAGAAATACCCTTTTTTGAAGGGGAGCAATTATGTAGTCTTTGGACATATGACATGTCTTCAACAATTTCTATTTGACATAAAAAAAATAATGCTTTAGTATTTGTATTGTAGTCCTCTTGTTTATAAAATATTTAAATATTCCACAATATTCCTCACATATTCCCTGTCCCTTCATACCTTCTCAGATATTCCCAGTCCCTCCATTCCTTCTCAGATACTCGCTGTCCCTCCATACCTTCTCAGATGATCCCTGTCATTCCTATGGAACAATTTTTAAATTTCTCATTACCGTTCTTATTATTTTTCATATAAAATATAATTTTACATTTGTGATTCATATTATACTAGTGAAATTGATTAATTCTGTGTCTTAGAATAAATTAATCTAGGCATGAAGAAACCAGCTACATAATATTTCTGTTATAAGCTGTTGTATCACCTACAAGATTGTAATAAATGATCTTGAATAGATTGCATTGGTTTCCTAGTTAATTTATAGTTTATAGTCTATTATGTTCAATTAGGATTCTTGGGGAACTCACAGACAACCTAAAGCGTACACTGAGTTTTGACTGCATAATAGATCATAGCAGTGCCCATAATTCTAGAAACATTCATCCCTCACGACATGAAAGACCATAATACACAACATGACAATATTATCACTGTCACAAACAGGACAATTAATATATATGCAACTCAAAAAAAAATTAAGAGCCCACTGCACCTTTTTCTTTCCTTTCAAAAAGGTCACATCTTGAAGGGTTAAAATTAAGAGAACATTGCAAATTGAATACATCTGTTCCTCACTCAAAACTTTCCTTTTCAACATTTTTGGAAAGGAAAGAAAAAGGGTTAGGGTTTTAGTACAGTGGCCTCTTAATTTTTTCTGGAGCTGTATATCACTCCATCAACCAGGCAATTTTAGGCTGCATCTACTAGGCAGAACTACCACTCAAACAGGCGGTGTACTTAACTGTATAATCCAGACAACATCTATTTTTTTTATTATTATTATTTTGGCTGCATCTACCAGGCAGTGCAATATGTAGTACTTAAATGTATCAACCAGACAGTTCAAATTAATATTGCTACATCAACAGGGTAGCTCCAACAGGGTTGCATATTTTACTGTAACAACCAAAAAGATTTGATTAATGTTGCTACGTCAACCAGGTAGCTTTAATGCTCAAAAAGGCACCTTGCGCATTTAATTATTGTTATGTTGGTTACCTCTAGGAACAACTCAGCGAATGGAGGGTGTCATCCCACTGAGGAACAATCCTTCCCTTCGATGGGCAGGGGGTAACTGACTTATTAGTAAAATATGTGTCTACTTTACCTTGGTTTGGTGAGCTCAGCAGTCAAAAACCCTCCGTCCTTTGGCATAGTTATTTAAACCCAGGCAGTGGCTGTGCTCTCCTTGCCACCTCGCCAAATGATGCGGTCAGAACTATTTGTTCGTTTCTTCAGATATGTCAATGAGTTCTCACAGTAACTTAAAACACAATAGATTATTAACTATAAATAAACTATTCAGGAAACCAATATAATTGACTTGAAATACTTTATTACAAGCTTGTAGGTGATATAACAGTTGTTGCACATGAAGTCTTCAGTAAATGATGACATCGATGTATAATCTCAGTGCAAGACAAAAGTGCATGACAAGGAAATACAGTTTAGGAATCCCCTTGTAATGAAACATGAACCAACTCCAGATGACCTTCCCATGACTTCTCCACTATAACATGGGTGTGTTTATCCTTGGCTCTGACCAATTTAGCTGCTCCATACCTAATCTCCAAGTGTGTCCAATCACATGCCACCACTGAACAGTCAGTACTACACAAATGTTTCTGTATGGACTGCATACAGGTTCTAAGGTCATACCATAATCACCCTATCTTGAACCATGAGTAGATCACTCTGTCTAACAAGATAATGCCGAGGAGCATTCATTAGAATGTGTCCTTAGTTGATAAGAGGGGCTACACAGTACTAGTCTTGTGATTCTCAGGCTAGTTAATCCAACTACAATTGGACTGATGAATCACCAAGATGCATTCTCTTCACAGAATGCACTTATAACAGAATAATTATGCAGGTGGTTTGTTCTTGTCTAGATGGCTATATTCTAAGAAACAGAATTAATCAATTTCACTAGTATAATAGGAATCTGAAATGTAGTATAGCATTTTATAAGTAAAATCACATAAAACGTCATGTGACATTTACATAATCTTCTACAATCCATACCTTCTTAGATATTCCCTGTTCATCCATAGTGACTGTTGATCCTCCATTTTGAACTGTGAATAAGCCACAATTCAGTATAGTATTATACAATATGCATGAAAATAAAATTAAAAACTAGACCAGTGTTAACTGTTACTTTTCATTTCTATTACAGGGCTACCGGGACCTCGAGGTAAAAGTGAATATTTTGTCACATGCTTAAGCTATGTGTTCTAGGGTGGTTTTAGTGTTAAATGCCAAAAAGACAATAAAATACAATGCAGTAGATGCACAATTAATCCAGAAGGATGTTATCTTTAAAGCCACAATGCAGTCCTGTTTTAAAACTGCCACTGTTGACACAAGTCAGTCTGTGTCTATTTTAGGAAAACAATACAAATATTTGTTCAAACATTCATTTCCACGAGTTTCCTTCGGCTATGGCCAATTGTGTGTTATGAAACACATTTAAATTTGTTTACATACATACACACATACCCAATTGAGAAAAATATAACCAAATCAAATGTTTACTGACATCAATTTACAGGTATTCCAGGTGTGGATGGGAAGCCTGGAGTCGATGGTACAAATGGCCCACCAGGACAACCGGGCCTTAATGGATTGGCAGGGAAACGAGGAAAAAAAGGTAAAAGCCTGGTGATGGCAGCTAGTGTTGAGGGTTGTGGGTTTGATTTCCACAGGGGGCCAGTACAGGCAACTACTGTCTGTCTGTTAGAGGACTTAACTGTGAATAGTGTGCCTTTGTGTGTGATTTTTTGCAGTTTGGTAGTTGCAGCAGGGGAACGTAATTCAGACCCAACACCAATGCCTAGTTCTACACTGAGAAGCCTTTCCTCCAGGGATGCTGAACCTGGTAGTTTGAGAAATCATCGCACATAAATCTATAATACATGTAACTGTAACCTTGTGCCTGACATTCCCAGGACCCCCTGGAGAGAGGGGAGAGCCTGGGGAAAAAGGAGACCCTGGACCCCCCGGAGAGAGAGGAGAGCCTGGGGGAAAAGGAGCCCCTGGATCTCCTGGAGAGAGGGGAGAGACTGGGGAAAAGGGAGACACTGGACCCCCCGGAATGAAGGGCGAGACATACAATGATGTGATTATACAGGGTAAAAGGGATAGTTTGCATTCCATCTTGCGTTCCATCTCTGTACCTGTACCTCACTCTCACTGAGTGAAGGAGCTCTGCACATTGAATGAAAGACAAACAATGATTTAGAGGAATTGATTAACCTAAATGTTCTGTATTTGTAATTAGTCCCCTTTAAAGTAACATTGCATCTCAGAGAGTCCTGTTAAAAACCTATGCATCATTTGTGTTTGAAGGGCCCCCGGGTCTCCCGGGTCCCCCAGGACCTGCCGGGATTCCTGGTTCTTGTCCTCAAGGGGTCCCGGACCAATTAAGAGACAATACAGTGCGATCTCACATTCACCGACTCAACATTTCAGACTCTGGGGGTGAGTATGCGTCTGCTGTCAGAGATTCAGCCGAGAAACAAAACCAAATCATGATTTGAAATCTCTATATTACGTTTTTCTAATCCAGCCACATATAATTACACGTTGGATGTAACCTCAAGAGGGAATGTGAACAGGAATTTGAGAGTACATCTGCATCAGGACAATATGTCTGAAAATTTGGGTGAGTATGGTGTCAAAGTCCATGCTCAATTAACGCTATTCTCCTCACTGCCAAAACACTACGGATTTTCATCTCTTTACATCAGTTACAAAATAACTCTATTGTCTGGGTTTAGAACACAGACAACCAGGGCTTGACAATGGCACCCATCCACCTACCAAATGCGGGTAGAATTTGGCTGTGGCGTGCAACACAGTCATTCTTACTAGCCACTTTGGCGGGAGTCATTCTATATATCTATATACAGGGTTTTTCCTGCATTCAAAACTCAAAGGCGACAGCCTTCCCAAAATCTTGCACCGCCTCTGTGTGTTGACATTGTAAAACATCATTTTGCGCTCATGGATAAATACTAGCAAAAAAATGTTTTTTTTCTGGAGTTTATGGTCAATTAAATCTGGTAACCTTGCATACAGGACCGGTCCTAACATCGCAGAGATGACTAGTGTCGGAAGAGCAACTGGATCCTACAGTAGATTTCTTTTACACCCAAGCATGTCAAAATATTTCATTAAGATTTAATATCCTCAAACTAAATCCAATCCGCTTTATATTTATTTTTACTTCTAGTAGCCTAGAATTACAGATTATCTATTATAGAGATAAACGCCCTGTAAAACGACCCTGTAAAATGCTATCATCAGGACCAGACAGAAAAGAAAGCAGAAGCATCCAACAAAACAGGCCAAGACCCTTCTTCAGCCTCAACAGACATTGCACCGATTCTTCGAGAATAGTAAGGCTTCAATAGGTTGACGTGACAGAGCTGGACCTTCTTTCTCCTTCCTGGAGTGTCAATTAAATAGTTCATATCTGACACCCGATGGACCACCAAATGTGGACTAAAAAACGTATTTTGGAAAGGTGACTCAGGTATCGGCAAAAGAGCGAGAACCTGAACACCCACATTAAAAGTACATCTTTCAGTTCGTCTGTTGAAAATGGTCTTCATCCTTACTAGGGACAGTTCCAAAGTAAGTCATTTTCCCAGCTGCATGTAGCCTGTATCTAAACCCACTTTAAACAATCTTAGGGATTCCGTAAATAGAAACAATATATATATATATACAGTATATACAAAGTTTACTGTAGTCTTATTACTATGAGAGTGATACTACGACTCTCACGAGCACTATTCCATTTGTGTTAGGCCTATTGCCTTGCGTGCCAGTGATCGATAGCATGAACATGATAGGCTACGATGTAGCTCAACATAGTCAAATTTAATAAAATAAAATGTAATTTCCCAACAACGAAATCCTGGCTAGTGAAAATGCTGAGTGGCTATTAACTTTGGAAAACCACTAGTCACTGTGGCCGGTGAGCAAAAAAGTTAATGTCAAGCACTGCAGACAACACTGTCTCGTTAGGGGAGCAATGCGATGATGCTCCCTATCGTCAAGTCTAAGAATCCCTTTAATGAACAAACACTTGCATGCATTCATCTCCACTGAAAAACACTGTGGCATCTTGTTCTGCATTCTTAGCTCCAGTACGTTCGGTCCCAAAGCATGACTTCTTGAATGTCAGTGACACAGTGAATGTCAATGAGACCACCGGATCACACGTCCACCCATCCGATGTGCTGGACTCAGTGGGTGAGTACACTGTCAGGTTTCACTGCCAACAACCATTTACAATTCCCATGTGTATCTGTGCATTCAGTTTCACCACAAGACTTGTTTATTTTTCTTCACACCCTAGCCTCAGAAAATCCTACCCCAAAGTATGTCGAAGAAGCAACTTTTAAAGTAACCAATGCAGAGAAAACTGTCCCAGCGGATGCAGAAAAAGCAACGTACAGACCAACAACTGACCCAGAGGTTGTGGCAAGAGCAACATATAACCCGATATTGGACAGAGAGAAAGTGGAAGACGCTAATTACAGACCGACAACTGACACAGAGGTCGTGCCTGAAGCAAATTACAAACAAGAAAATAATACAGAGAAGGTGGAAGAGGCCAATTACAGACACAAAATGGACAGAGAGATTACAAATTACAGAACAAAATCTGTCTCAGGGGTTGTAAAAGAAGCAATATACAGAACAACAACTGACACCGAGATTGTGGGAAAAGAAAATTACAGACAAGAAATGTATTCAGCGATTGTGGAAGAAGCCAATAACAAACCAAAGTTAAACACAGATATTGTGGAAAAAGCAAATAACCTAGGAAAAACTGACATACACATTGTGAAAGAAGTGCCCTCAAAAAGTACCAACACTGAGATTGTGGAAGAAGCATTTTTTAGGAAAAATGGTAAACAACTATTCAAATCAATAGGAGTTATATCGAAATAGATAAAATATTGAGACTTTATAATTATAATTATGCTTATAGTTGGTTGCATAGGTAGTAGTTTTCTGTACACTGAAAAATGTACTTATAAGCGACCCCCACAAAAATGTGTATCAATGAAGATTTGTGCCATTTCAAACACATTCAAAAAATGTATATTCAATCCGTATTTTTCTTTGACATCTCTAGAATGCATTGTCAAAAGTATAACATGCTCCACAAATGTCATCAAAATGGAAACGACGTTTGGCGTTTGGATGCAAGATGCTGCCCAGGTAAATGACGAACAAATGTGGACAGCAGAACACTTTTCAGGTACCTCTGGCGTTTCTTAATTTTAATATTTTTTCATATATATATATATATATATATATATATATATATATATATATTGCTATAGTGTTTTATATATTGCTATACCATTTGTATTTTTGCTTCAGGTCGAGTTGTGCAAGAGTACCAGAGCTTTGCTTCCTTTCCGGCGAGCAGCAGCAGGATCATTGACATCAAGAAATTCCACCAGGGCTGTGGACACGTTGTTTACCATGGAAACATGTATTTCCATAATGCAGGGACATCCAGAGTTGTGAAGTAAGTCTCTTGGTTAAGAAAAACATTTAAGTTACTACAATTGTTTAAATTTTTTTACAAAAACAACAGTAACACACTCTTGTATTTTTATGGGGGATACATAGTACCAGTAATTTTTTATGGCCTAATATCTTCTACAGTAAAACATGTTAATGCCCAGGAGAGCCTTGAAGGTGAACTGCGCTACAAAATGAGACTGTTTGTCCCTAAAATAAACCTTTCAGATTCATGCTGAAACAGAGTACCAGGAGAGTAACCGTGGAAATGTCCTTGGGTAAAGAATGTTTTTTGGAACTTATACAAGTTCCTCCTGACACAACCTTAATTCTCTGATTTTACAGATTTAATATGAAAACCAGCAGATTACAGACACTGGCCATTGAGAATTCCCTGTACCGGAATCTGACCTATCTCTTTCGCAATTCCAAGACATACTTCAAGTTTGCCGTGGATGAAAACGGACTGTGGCTCATATTTGCCTCTGATGTTTATGAAACCATAATGGTTGCCAAGTTGGATCATAAAAGATTCTTTGTGTTGTCAGTTGTGAACACATCCTATCCTATACGGAAAGCTGGAAATGCCTTCATAGTATGTGGAGTCCTGTATTTGACTGACGCCAAAGACTCAAAAGTGACCCACGCCATTGATTTAATGAGAGAGAAAGATTTCCATGTAAGCTTGAATCTCAGACCAACTCATGGCATTCTGGCAATGTTGTCATATTATCCTAACAATCAGCTACTGTATATGTGGGACAACAGTTGTGTGAAAATGTGCACAGTACATTTTGCATAGGCCTAGTCATGAACCTAATGAATGTCAAGAAACTACACAAATTGGTTAATGGCTTTGGTGGGAAAATATGGAAAATGTTGCCTGTGCCATGTACTTATCAAAGATGTGATCTGTCTATAAAAAATATATTTTTGTACAAGCAAGCATCCACTGTGATATTTTTGCTTATGTAATTTGCATCTATAAGCAATAAAATCTTATTGGCCAACTGTTATCCAATTTTTACAGGAGCAGGTGTAAAGCCACCAGTTGTTCCCTTTTTACAGTTTGACATTGCCATTTACAGTGTTGTGAAAAAGTGTTTGCCCCCTTCCTGATTTCTTATTTGTTTGCATGTTGGTCACACTTAAATGTTTCAGATTATCAAACAAATTTAAATATATGTCAAAGATAACACAAGTAAACACAAAATGCACTTTTAAAATGAAGGTTGTCATTATTAAGGAAAAACTAAATCCAAATCCACATGGCTCTGTGTGAAAAAATTATTGTCCCTACAGCCAAATAACTGGTTGGGCCACCCTTAGCAGCAACAACTGCAGTCCAGCATTTGCAATAACTTTTACAGCACTGTGGAGGAATTTTAGCCCACTCTTCCTTGCAGAATTGTTGTAATCCAGCCACATTGGAGGGTTTTCGAGCCTGAACTGCCTTTTCAATGTCATTTCACAGCTTCTCAATGGGATTCAGGTCAGGACTTTGACTAGGCCACTCCAAAGTCTTCATTTTGTTTTAATTCAGCCATTTAGAGGTGGACTTCCTGGTGTGTTTTGGATCATTGTCCTGCTGCAGAACCCAAGTTCGTTTCAGCTTGAGGTCACGAACAGATGGCCGGACATCTTCCTTCAGGATTTTTGGTTGACAGCAGAATTCATAGTCCCATTTACCACAGCAAGTCTTCCGGGTACTGAAAAAGCAAAACAGTCCCACACCATCACACTACCACCACTGTTGGTATTATGTTCTTTTTCTGAAATGCAGTGTTACTTTTACGCCAGATGTAATGGGACACACACCTTCCAAAGAGTTCAACTTTTGTCTTGTCAGTCCACAAAGAATTTTCCCAAAAGTCTTGGGGATCATCAAGTTTTTTTCTGGCAAATGGTAGACGAGTCCTAATGTTTTTTTTGCTCAGCAGTGGTTTTCGTCTTTGAACTCTGCCATGCAGGCCATTCTTGCCTAGTCTCTTTCTTATGGTGGAGACATGAACACTGACTGTCACTGAGGCAAGTGAGGCCTGCAGCTAATTGGATGTTGTTGTGGTTTTTTTTGTGACCTCTTGGATGAGCCGTTGCTGCACTCTTTGCGTAATTTTCGTCGGCCGGTCACTCCTGGGAAGGTTGACCAGTGTTCCAGGTTTTTGCAAATTGTGGATAATGGCTCTCGCTGTGGTTCACTGGAGTCCCAAAGCTTCAGAAATGGCTTTAGGACCTTTTCCAGACTGCTGGATCTCAATTACTTTTTTTCTCATTTGTTCCTGAATTTCGTTGGATCTCGACGTGATGTCTGGCTTTTGAGGATCTTGTTGTCTACTTCACTTTGTCAGGTAGGTCATATTTAAGTTATTCATTGATTGAGAACAGGTGTGGGAGTAATCAGGCCTGAGTGTGGCTAGAGGAATTGAACTCAATTTGATAAACCACAGTTGGGTTGTTTTCACGGGGGGCAAACACTTTTTCATACAGGGCCATGTGGGTTTGTATTTTGTTTTCCCTTAATAATAACAACATTCATTTCAAAACTGCATTTTGTGTTTACTTGTGTTATCTTTGACAGATATTTACATTTGATTGATAATCTGAAACATTTTAGTGTGACAAAAATGCAAACAAATAAGTAATCAGGAAGGGGGCAAACACTTTTCACACCACTCTATGTAGCATGTCAAGAATGGGATAAAAACATTATATTTCATTACCAAAGTATAGGGAGGGAAAATGGTAGATTTCCGTTAGAGTTAAGTATCAATTGTGTCGGTTGAACAATGTTGAATCAAGCTACTGAGCAAATTATTGCTGTACACTAAACATTACTGTACGTTTAAGTTTGTAGTGGATTTACCGTTCCACTCCAATAATATGTGGCCCACACTCCAGTCCAGTTGGTGGCGATGATGCACCTGAATGCTTTTGTTGCCAACCACCTCATAAAAAACACAGAAGAAGAACGGAATCGTGCCAGCGATTCTTTTTTATAGAGGACCAATTTATGTTCGATTTTACCAAACGTTTTACATGCAGGGCAGTCCAACCCTGACTGGCCTTGTTGTGTGCGGTACAAGAGTACAGCAAATTACTATTATTTTTTTTAATAGAACATTCCATGTTAGAGTAATTTTAGGTTAGTCGCTTTTAGGTTCGAGTAAGCATTTCATTTGTGCTAGTTCTCAACCTTCAAATAAGTAATCACCCTGTCACGAAATGACCTCAAACTGATACGAGGTAAGAGTAATTGTAATCCCTCCCCCTAGCGGCAAACAGCCGACACCGTCCAGAATACGTAACACCGGGCTAATTTCTGGCCTCGGTTTCGCAGTTTGCTTGACCCACATCATCAAACTTCTACGTTACATCTATCCAATCGTTCCACCTGCTCCAGGGTTAAGAGTGGTCAGATTCGAAGCCGGTCATCCATATTATCTTGAAAGTGACATTGGTATGACACCGTTGATCTGCTACAATACGCTACAGTCACAGTGACTCAACGAAATTGTGCTCCGGAAGAAACTGTCAAGCCAGGCTTGTTTGGGTTCAATCGTGCTCCTTTACGAGTCGACAGGTAAACCTAGCTGGCTAACAAGCCATATGTCCTTATCAGGCCTACGTTTAAGTTATTGTTTAGGCTTGTATATCATATTACCTAGTTAGCTAAAATGATCACCGTGCACTGTAAGTAACTAGCTAAATAACCTATTCCGGCATGGTAACATGTTTTTGTGAAGCTAGTCGCGTTTGCTACAAGCTAGCCCGTTAACGCTAGCTTTCCCAATCCAAGTTAGGCCTTGGCCTTAGGATATTCGATATTCTTACTGTTCTTAACACAAGGGGTACTTTAAAAAAAGCTACGCCAATTACTTGTTGACGGCGGACAACTAGGAATAACTAGAGGCTACGGGTTTGTCAGATTTGTGTACGCTACTCTGACTATTCTGACTAGCAACGTTACATTAATGTGTAGCCAGCAACAGCTGCCCGAATTTATCCATGCTACTGAGCTAGTTAGCAAACTTAATATACTTTTGTTTTTTATTTGCAAGACCGGCTGAAGTATGTCCTGCCCATGCACATCTGCTGCGAGGATATTCTTAAATTCAGCACACAGAGGTAAGAACAGATTGTAATCTTCAGAACTTGTTTGGATTGTTACAGTACAGTAGTTGCATAATAACCTGTAATCACAATGCTAGTTAGCGAAACATTTCTAGCCAAATATGATAGTTCTACGTCACTGGATAGGCTTATATAAGGCGATGTTGAAAAAGCAGATTGATTGCCTGATTACAAATAAATGTGGAGTTCAAACACGTGTTTAACGTTACAAATGTAGAGAACCTACATTTGCCTAATAACGTTTATTTATGATGACGTTAGTTTTGTTACTTAATAAATTCCCGGTTTTCCTGGAAGTTGGAATGGATGTGGAAAATCTGAAAGGCTCAGGCCATATCAGTCCGTTTAAGCACACTTGTGTTCTTTGTAAAACAAGTCAGGACAAACACCTGATTGATTGTTGATGTAGGGCTAAACGTCTGGTTTCATGGTGTTTCTGTTGTACAGGATTAACTTGTTCTCGGATTCAGCTGTACGCTTTGAGCAGACTTGGTTCGCGTGAAGCTACTATACCTCACAGAGTCCGCGTGAGATCGTTTCATGAAACTGCTGTTTGTTTCGCCTCCAAAGACGGCACCACCAAGGATGGTCCTGGAGATGGTGGAAAGGTACCTGCTGTGCAAAATAATTTAAAATTCAAACAGAATATATTACCCTGGTTCTTCGCCTCTTTCAGGGATGTTACAATAATGTCTGAAAGGCAATTGCACATCAGGCTAGTGAGGAGTACTTTTCTGAGATGTTGTTGAAAAGTAGAATACATTGTTTTCACTTATACATAGGAAAGGAATCTGAAAAATGAACACCATGACTGTCTGTGTTCTGGTTCTTACATAGAAAAGCATTTTCAGAGCTGTCTCAACCAGTCTGGTTCCCATGAACGTCTACTGCCTTATACTTAACAAAGAACGATCTGTTTTTGCTGAAGTTATGCATAATAAGATGTTTGAACAAATATCGGACCCAGCTAACATGTAACTCAGATGGAAAACACAAAAAATAACTTACTGTCACATGCATTGAGCATACAGTTGTATGTGTAATAATTTTAAATTTTAGGTATTTAGAAAATGTTTGTGTACTGGCCCTGTGTGGGCAGGCAACCCACAACCCAGCTATTGCAAGCACCATACTCTACCAAATGAGCCAATCTGTGGCTAAATTGTTCGTCCTCTCTAACGTTTCCATCAAATACAGAAAAGCATCAGTGAAGGAAAGAGACTGTCTGGCTCTTCTGGTGGATCGGGGAAGGGGGGTAACCAGTTACGCTGTCCCAAATGTGGAGACCCATGCACACACGTGGAGACCTTTGTATGTGAGTACCGTTAACAAATCTGACCTCTCATTGGACAAGGAGTCTCTTGCGGTCACATGAACGATTGACTTGTGACATACAGACGCAGCCGTTTCGGAACGTCATGAACTGGTAGCGGAAACCTTTTAATATTCTCCTTTGTTTTGTTGCAGCATCAACACGTTTTGTGAAGTGCGAGAAATGCCACCACTTTTTTGTGGTGCTCTCGGAAACAGACTCGAAGAAAGGCCTTAATAAGGAGCCAGAGTCTGCCGCCGATGCTGTCAAAATGGCCTTTGCCCAGAAACCTCCCCCTCCACCCAAAAAGGTGCAAGCACCAGAAACCACAAACAAGAACTGGTTCTATAACCTCCTGTCTCTAAGTATCGGGGTATCAAATCTCCACTGGGGGCCCTCCAATGGCCCCATTTACCTGTTCCCTTTATCAGATGTATCTCAGAGCTAGCACCTGAATCTACTTAACTGATTATGAAGCTATTAGCCACGTGATTAACTACTCAACCAACGTTTACAAAAACTGCAGGTCCACAGATAGAGGTTTGAGAACCACTGTTTTATTTTCTGTGATATGCATGTACTAAAACATGATATAAATATGCAGGAGCTATAATGTATTATGGTAACTAATAACACACATGAAAGCTTATGTCATGAGCCTGAAAACACCTGTTATAACCTGGATTGCGATGCTGTTATAAAACATTGTTAGACATGTGGGTTTAGTACCATGTCGTCTAACTGTCGATGTCTTTGTTACAGATATATGCATATCTGGACAAGTATGTAGTGGGCCAGTCCTACGCCAAGAAGGTCCTGGCAGTGGCGGTGTATAACCACTACAAGAGGATCTACAACAACATCCCATCCGGGAGCAAAGCCCAGCAGCAGGTGGAGGTCGAGAAACAGGCCTCGCTGACGCCACGAGGTCAGTACTGGGTTCTGCTGTTGGAAGGTTAATATGTGCATTAGTCGCTGGTGCCAGGAAGCTAACGTGCGTCATTCGGTCGCGCCTTGAAGTCTGTTTTAAAACACGCGGGAAATGAGCTAGCTTTTTTCCGCTCCAGGAGTCCCAAAAAAGGTGGACACTGACGTTAGCTTGCTTGTAGGGGTGTGGACCTTTAAATGACAGTGAGATTCTAAACGAATAAGAAGATATTGACCTCAGAGTACAATCTTATCTCAGAAATACCATTAAACAGATCATGCCCCCCCGCCCCCCAAAAGATGAAACTGTTGTGCCCTGACCACTGAAGCCTTGACCACAATGACTTTCTATGCAGAAGAATTAGAAGACAATTTGTCTAATGGACGGCAGCAAGCTCCATGCGCGATACTTCAGAATGATTTTATGGAATTAGGCAAACACTTTCTTTAGTCAATAAAGCGACATTATCAGAAATGTTCTTACACACTTGTTTTTCGGTTGTCACCATGACCTCGCTCTCGGCTGTATGTTTTGGCATTTGTTCAATTATTTTATTTTTACACCGACACATACCAACTTTGTGATAATGGATTAAAGTAGTTAGTAACAGCGTGGTAATGACAAACTGTAGATTCTTATCCATTTCCCTGCAGAAAACTGTGGTGATAGTGTGGTAGTCTGGCAATGTTGATCTGAGTACTTTGTCGTCCTCTCCCTGTAGAACTAGAGATGAGAAGACGGGAGGATGAGTACAGATTCACAAGTAAGTGATTTGATGTGGTCCTCCTTACGCAACTGTCTTTACATCATTGGCTATTTCAATCATGTCCCTTTTTGATTGGAGCATTCTGTTTGAAATAAAACCACACATTGCTTCTTAAGAATTGCACAAATGCCAAAGTTTACAGTGTTAGTGTCTTTTCGTTTGAGTGTTGAATACCAATTAAACGATTTACCGTTATGATTTAAAGGTGATAGCTCATGTTTGTTCCGGCGGTGTAGATAGTCGGCAAGCTAGCCAGAAGAGAAGAGTTGACCCACATAATACCTATGTAGTCTTCTATCCCAGCCCTCAGTCGTGCTCTCCTCATTTACACCTGGGTCCAAATACTATTCAGATGCTTTTGAATACTTCAGGAGTTTACTCAAGCCTGTGCAGATGGCTTATTGGGCCGGGTTTCTGGTTTTTGGACTCTTATGTTAATTACTTTGCAACAGTCAAGTTAATTCAAGGCCAGAATAAAGCGTTTCTAATTATTTCAAATTTTGTTTGACCCTGTTGTGTTTTCACTTCATCAAGCCACTCCACACTGGCTTTGAGCAGAGCCTGGCATGTCTATTTATAGATTGAACTTTGACCTATTGCAGCAATACAGGCAATATCTGTTAGTTTAGCACGTACTGATACTTCACACGTTGTGGTAAGGTAGTCTGGATCAGTCAGTACCATTCCTGGGAAAAAACTCCAGACAAACATGTCATGCATTACAACAGATGTAATGAAATTCCAACTTTTCAAATTGATACTATACATGTTTTCCAGATGAAAAATGTTTTTTTCATGACCTTGAATAGCCTTTGAGGAGTTTGTCGGATGTTGGTCATTTGAGGATGTGACACCACTATAGATGCATTAAAAACTTTACCGGAGTTTTGACTAACAGGCCCACAATGTTAACTGATCAGTTTGGCTGCTTTCACTGCATTTCATGTTCATTTTGAATTACAATTTATGTTTTGAGCAAGTGACTGCCAAAATGGTACTTCCCATTCATATAAGCTTGTAACATCGCGGTCATACCAAAAAAGACATCACTCGTTTTATAGCTGTAATGCTGTTGATTATTTACATACATTAGGGTTGCCTTGAATTCTGTGATTTTTAGCTTAACATTTTGTAGAAATAAATGCAAATAATACCCTGAATGCTAGCTAGTTGTGTTTGTATTCATGAGATTTTTCATTTCGCATAAGATTTCTGGGATTTCCATTGGTTTGGTTGAATCCACCCCATTGCCAGATCTAAAATCTAAATATGAAATTATTTTTTTACATTTCACGTTGTAGAACTCCTTCAGATAGCGGGTATCAGTCCTCATGGCAACGCCCTGGGAGCCTCGATGCAACAGCAGGCCACTCAACAGCCAGCTCAAGAGAGGAGGGGCGGGGACATCTTAGACTCCACCCACACAGACATCAAGCTGGAGAAGAGCAACATCGTGCTGCTAGGCCCGACTGGATCAGGTTAGCTACTGATACCTCTTACTAACGTGCTATTACACCAGTCTGGCATCAGTGGATGAAGGCCAGAGATGATGATCATTTTCACGTGTCATCACGGAATATGGGAACGCACAATTTGCGGGAAAAACAAACTCTCCTTCCATTGCCTTCCATCAACAACTCCACATCATTCACTAGTTATGCTTCAAAATGCCAGGTAGTTGCAGTTCCATTGGATGCGCTAACCGTATATATTATATTTGCAATCATATCTACATGTAATCAATGTAATGTCATGTCATGATCTGTTATCAACTGCACTGCTGCAACCAATGGCCTAGCTAATGTTAGTGAGGCTAGCTAAACCTCTCTTGTTAAACACATAGCGTTAGCTAAGTTAATAACAAAGTTAATAAAGGAGAAAATCGCACCAATCCAACCTTCTTCACAGCAACCCTGGCTGTCAGGGGTCATTTCAACATTGGGAATGGTTTACCTGACATTCGGAAAACGTTTTTTATTATTACAGTACGTTTTTCTCAAGAAGCTGTGTTTTACAGGCTGCGCTGTTGTGGCTTGTCTTAAAAAACTGCAAACTGAATGCCTGTTTCTTCTAAGGCAGTTTTTTTAATTTAATTTTTACCATTAGTTTTGTCCCCTGTTTTATTTTTACGTTGCTAGACCATCAAACTAACATATCGATAAATAAGGGCAAATATGACACAATGCCAACAAACGTACCTTTGTGATATCTGACTATTACGAAACATAAACGTCCTTTATTTACTACTCCTTCTCAGGCAAGACTTTGTTGGCCCAGACCCTTGCCAAGTGTCTAGATGTGCCCTTCGCCATCTGTGATTGTACCACTCTTACCCAGGCTGGCTACGTGGGGGAGGACATTGAGTCCGTTATCGCCAAACTGCTGCAGGACGCCAACTACTCGGTGGACAAGGCCCAGCAAGGTCAGGGTTCACTGAAATACACTCTGGTTCCCAGAAGTCCTTTATCCTCAGCATTTATTTACACTTTTCAATCCTTGCACGAGTAAGTAGGAGTTTCTGCGGAATACAGTAAACACCATCCAGGAAGTTGTGGTTTCTATGTGCAGGCTTTGTCTTCCTAGGATGTGTAGCGCTTTTGTCAATCTTAGTTTGACGTCAATGTCTAGGCATCGTTTTTCTGGACGAGGTGGACAAGATCGGCAGTGTTCCTGGCATCCACCAGCTCCGAGACGTAGGTGGAGAGGGGGTACAGCAGGTCAGTAACTCGTTTGGGCAGGTCGCTGGGTCATATTCTGTTGTTTTCTGGTGGCTCGGCGCTGCCCCCTTCGGGTTGGTTGAACACTGCCTGTAACACTGCTACCTTTACTGTTTCATTCTCGTTGTCCAAGTGTTGTATTCCAGCTATATAATACTGTCCACTGTGTTTGGAGGAGGTGACTCACTTCTGAGAACACGGACACATGCATCTGATCATAGCGAGCTGGTGAGGGAGGGAGGGAGGGGCTCAGTACGAACAGATCGCTCCCTAGGCAGACATTTTGATTCAGCATTGTGCATTATGAGCTCGTCTGTCATTCGTTAAAATCTCCACTTTACAGTGGAGTGCTGTGTCTTCTAATGTATCAGTATTTGAGCAGAGCCTTTGTCAGTCGCCAGACTGGGGATACTGAGCGGGCTCGTAAGGAGAGGGCAAAACCATGTACATAGGGGTTTGGTGGTTTGCGTTTCAACGTCCCATCCAAAACAAGCTTATCTTTGCGTAATGCTGTCAGGTGCTTTTTAAACTGGACCACGTTCCCCAGGCCTTTATAACCGGCCATCTAGTAGGCCTGTAATGTGCTCTACCTACAGATATTTTTTTATGTCTGCTCAAGGATTCAGTTTGGCAACCCTCAGTTTTCTGGTGTGATGCTGTAGTTGCTGCCCCTGTGTCCACACACAACAGATTCATATGGAATCATCATGTTTTGGTCACAGAGGAAAAACACAACAGGATAACATCAGGTTCCAGCATTTCCACAATAGCCTTGAATCGCTTGTTCTTGTTCAGTAACATTTCTGAGAATTTTGGATATTCGGGGGAAATTGCTGTTTTGAAGCACAGTCATTTATATCTGGAACAGAATGACAAATCTCCCAAATACCCAAAAAATCCTGGATCAAGTACATTGTGCGTCACAGATCCTAATCTGTAAATCAACAAACTGGCTGAAGTGTGCACTCATTCCAACTGTCGGAAATTAACCTACCTTACGTCAGACAACATTCCATTGTACGCAGAATGCTGCAATGTTGAACAACAGTACAAAGCTACATTGACTTTGACACAGCTAAGGAGATACAATTGCTTGACATTGGTGTGTCTATAGGACCTCTAACATCGCAGCAGTTTGTAGAGCCTCTGAAATTGCATTTGCAGTAGTTTATCGGGCCTCTGACATCACAGTAGCAGTAGTTTATAGGGACTCTGACATCACAGTAACAGTAGTTTTAGGGACTCTGACATCACAGTAGCAGTAGTTTATAGGTACTCAGGAGTTTATAGGGACTCTGACATCACAGTAGCAGGACTTTATAAGGACTCTGACATCACAGTAACCGTAGTTTATAGGGGCTCTGACATCACAGTAGCAGTAGTTTATAGGGGCTCTGACATCACAGTAACCGTAGTTTATAGGGGCTCTGACATCACAGTAGCAGTAGTTTATAGGGACTCAGTAGTTTATAGGGGATCTGACTTCACAGTAGCAGTAGTGTATAGGGACTCTGACATCACAGTAGTAGTAGTTTATAGGGCCTCTGACATCACAGTAGCAGTAGTGTATAGGGACTCTGACATCACAGTAGTAGTAGTTTATAGGGCCTCTGACATCACAGTAGTAGTAGAGGTCCTGTACTTGACGTCCGTGTGGTGTGGGGTGTGCAGGGTCTGCTGAAACTCCTGGAGGGAACGATAGTGAACGTCCCCGAGAAGAACTCCAGAAAGCTGAGGGGAGAGACTGTGCAGGTGGACACCACAAACATCCTGTTCGTAGCTTCGGGGGCCTTCAACGGTCTGGATAGAATCATCAGCCGAAGGAAGAATGAAAAAGTGAGCCAGAAATATTGAGCTAGACCAGTCGTTAAATTTTTTTGTCATTGTATACTTCTTACAAAAAGCTATATCTTTCTCAGTTTAAATATTCATTTTGTATATATATGTATGTATGTAAAAGGCTTTGGCCTGCCTCTTGTCCCCAGACATTAGAAGTTCTTGACCCTGTCCTCCGTCTTTCATGTCTAGTATCTAGGCTTCGGCACGCCTTCCAACATGGGTAAGGGTCGCCGTGCGGCTGCTGCCGCAGATCTAGCGAACAGCAGCGAGCAGACGGACATGGTGGCGGAAATCGAGGAGAAGGACAGGCTGCTGAAGCTCGTGGAGGCCCGGGACCTCATCGAGTTCGGGATGATCCCCGAGTTTGTTGGGCGCCTTCCGGTGGTGGTACCTCTACACAGCCTGGACGAGGAGACGCTGGTCCGCATCCTGACAGAACCACGCAATGCCGTCATCCCGCAGTACCAGGCTCTGTTCAGCATGGACAAGGTCAGTAGCCGGGGTAGAGCGTTGTGCTGTCCCGGCGACTCCATGCTGGTGTGTGTTTCCATTGGTAGAGCGTTGTGCTGTCCCGGCGGCTCCATGCTGGTGTGTTTCCATTGGTAGAGCGTTGTGCTGTCCCGGCGGCTCCATGCTGGTGTGTTTCCATTGGTAGAGTGTTGTGCTGTCCCGGCGGCTCCATGCTGGTGTGTTTCCATTGGTAGAGTGTTGTGCTGTCCCGGCGGCTCCATGCTGGTGTGTTTCAATTGGTAGAGCGTTGTGCTGTCCCGGCGGCTCCATGCTGGTGTGTTTCAATTGGTAGAGCGTTGTGCTGTCCCGGCGACTCCATGCTGGTGTGTTTCCATTGGTAGAGCGTTGTGCTGTCCCGGCGGTATTCGGCTCTTCTAGGTCTCCATTAATGGGTTTTGTGCTGTCCCAGGAGTGTTCCATACCAGAGGGACCCTAACATGTAAAATGCAGGCCTGTGTGGCTAAAAACAGCAGTTAAATGGAACATGCATTGTGGTCATTCCAGGTCTGTCTCAAACCGGGACCAGCTTGTTGTGTAGATGTTTAGACTTTAATTTTACTTTACCGGTGTATTGTTGCCTGTTACAATCTTTCTGCCAGTTATAATCGTTCTGCCTGCTTTTGTCTTCCAGTGTGAGCTGAACGTGACCACAGATGCTCTGAGGGCCATTGCCAGGCTGGCTCTAGAGAGGAAGACCGGGGCGCGAGGACTCCGGTCGATCATGGTGCGTTTGTGCAATATAATACAATAGTTGCTCAGTTCCTGCCCATGTTCGGCACTTCAACCCATCATTAGCAGTAGCCATAAGACATGCAATGTTTTTGGTGTGCAACCTTTGGGACAGTGCAAGGTGAAATTAATTAATTTTGTTGGCATAGACCCACATGGCCCCTCTCTTCTTGGCATAGACCCACATGGCCCCTCTCTTCTTGGCATAGACCCACATGACCCCTCTCCCCTTGGCATAGACCCACATGACCCCTCTCCCCTTGGCATAGACCCACATGGCCCCTCTCTTCTTGGCATAGACCCACATGACCCCTCTCTTCTTGGCATAGACCCACATGG